>JAIPRM010004633.1:0-22478 GCA_025469315.1 Stegophylla sp. TES_Ste_2020 | reverse complement strand
TGGAAAAAACTACCCAAAATTTGATAAAAACGACACGAAAACCATCATTTTTTGATCAGAATTTTATGAAAATTTAAACATAGATAGAAAATTCTATAAAAAAGATTTTAGCACAAGAAAATGTTGAAAATGTGAAAAAAAATTTTGGACATTTTTTTTTCTTGTATTATTAACTTCCTTCGTTCAGAATCGTTTTACTGAAGAATTGATTTATCGTTTCTTTAAAATTTAATACGCCCGTCAAGAGAATACCACCCGTCAAGAGAATACCACCCGTCGTGCGAAGTACACCCATCGCGCGAAGTATGTCCGGGGTTTTTTTTTTTAAATATTTATTATTTTTTAAATTTCACATAAGGGCGGTAAATTTTTCAATACTCTCTCGCGCCCAGCCTTACCCCGACGAAACCCTATGACCGTATTAACCAAATTTATTACTATAATATTATCCACAAACCGAACTAACGTATGCACTCGTCCAAAACTGTATTTAAACAATACATAGTTATATATTGTATACCACCGATTCCTCGCTAATAACGAGTTACGAGTGTGTCTCGTTATGCCGACATCTTCTCGTCGCGTAACCAACTAGAACGTCCTAGATTTTTGGTGTCGTCGCCTAAATGCGTTTCGCACATCGTGAAACCGTTTTTTTATTTATTTATTTTTTATTTTTTCCATTGGTCGCCTTCGGTCTTGTGTATTCCTTTTTTATTATTACTATTATCATTGCCATTATTTCTATTACCATTGTCATCATCATTGTCGCCTCTCTTGTGATAATAATAATAGTAATAATAATGTAAGTATACACGTTTTTGAAGATGCCATTCGACGGCGGCGGCGGCGGCGGCGGCAAGAGAGAAAGGCTTAGAGCGCCTATCGTGAGAGTCTCTTACCCGTCGGCGGCGGCGGACGCGTTAATTCAATTTTAACGAATTGTTATCCGTTTGACACGGTCCACCGGCCGAAATGCGTGTAGTTACAAATATGTCCCGCGCGTTATTCTTCTGTCTAAAAATGAAATAAAAAATAAACAAAAATAAACGAAAAACAAAATATTATATATACAGTATAATATACAGTGTTGGCCCTTACAATACAAGCACGCACACACACACACACACACACATATTTCGTCGTTTCCATTTACTGTGAGAATTTTTTTATTTATTACTCATCATAGAACTCTGTCTTGTGAATCTATTAACACAAGTGGGGAGCTTCGAAATGATTGTCAATAAATATTTTATTGTCATTTTGAGAATATGTCACGAGTATTATCATGATAATATACTCTATGATAAATGGGCAAAATACTGCCAAAATTTATTCACTTTTTGAAAAAAAAATAATGCATTTCAAAGTTAAATAAGTACTAAAAATCTAAAAAACAAAAAAAAAAAAAATCCAAGAAGTATGAATGGAATTTACAGTTCTCATAGCTTCGTTCCAGATAAAAAAAAAAAAAAAACCTGACATATTTCGCACGATAGGTGGGATTCTCTTGACGGGTGTATTGGATTTTAAAGAAACGATAAATCATTTTTTCAATAAAACGATTCTGAACGAGGGAAGTTAATAATATAAAAAATAAATGAGAGAAAAAAATGTCCAAAATTTCACATTTTCAACATTTTCTTGCGCTAAAATAATTTTCTATTTATGTTTAAATTTTCATAAAATTCGGATCAAAAAATGATGGTTTCCGAGTTGTTTTTGTCAAATTTTGGGTAGTTTTTTCCAAAAAAAAATAATTGAAGAATTAAGAAATTCAAAAAATGACCTGTTTAAAGTACAATCTAGAGGCAAATCCGGTTTCAAAAAGTTACTGATCGAAACTTTTGGTATTTCCATACGAAAAGTTGTACGCAGAAAAAAAAAGTAATAAACATCATTGTAAAAACACTAGCTTCTTTACTTCGTTCAGAATCTAATATCCTACATAATCCGAATTCCGAAATTGGTAATTATATTATAAAAAAAAAAAAGTTTAAGCCATTTTATACTGTTGTACTTGCGCCGCCGTTTGGAGTGCGTTTACCGATTTACGATTTTTCGAACTTCGACGAGTTGTGTGTTTCAATTACCCTGCGATTTATATTGCGTTTGCAAAAATATAATAACGTTATAACGAAAAGCGAACGGGATTCCGTTGAGAGTATAATATAATAATATTATAAAAGATAAAGGGCGCGCGCGCGCGTTTTTGATGATGTCGCCATAAAGGCGCGGACTCTCGTCGTCGTTATACGCGCATGTATATACATGTCGGGTGTAACATAAAAACAATTCGTTCGGTATTATATTATGGTATTCGGTTATTATATCCAAAAACATTTTTTTCTCTCTCTCTCTCTCTCCTTCTTCACTTATTGTACGCGCGAGACCCAAAATTGGTCCTGCAAAGCGTCCAATCCCCGTTTCGTCGAAAATTAATTTTCTCTCCACCACCACCACCGCCTCGTAGTCCTTTCGAACGCGCCAGAAAATTGCTTCTGCACGCTCCCGATTCTATTATCTAGTCTCGCGCCGCGTCTTTATGTTTTTCCATATTCATTTTATGATTTACGACACGACCGTCTGTGCAAAGTGTACAGTGCACACGCCGCCGCCACCGAGATAACATCCTCTCTCTCTCCGACATACAGTCGGGCCAATATTCCCATATGCCGTGCAGACGCATGATTTATAACGCGAATGCGAAATTGTTTTAACTCGATATGCGGTTTCCAACCCCCCACCCAGGCCCGCCAACCCCCATCCCCCCCAGGCCCGAGCATATAATATGATATATACAGTCGGAGTATATCATTTATCGATCTGTGCGGCTAGGGGCGAACAACACTGCTGCTGTTGCTGCTGATATATTAGTTTTTATCTATATATAGTTTTTCGCGGTTAGAAAACAATACGGCCGGTTTTCGAACTTATGTTTCAATTCGAGAACTTTGTGTTTGAACGCGCTCCGGTGCACGGAAAAACTTTTTTTTTTTTACCAGCCCGGCCCACCGGCGCGGCGGCAGGAAAAGCCAATTTTCGACTTTTCGATTACCGCGGAAAACTACCGTCGTCGCCCCCCTGTTACAACCGTTCCCGTGCGGCGTAAATCTGTTTTCGAAATGTAGTTCAAATCGCCCGGAATGTGAAAAAGATACTCTCTAATAATCTAACCCTAAGGGTTTGGAAGGGGGAAAAAGTATTTTCAAACTCGTATACACCACACTCGCGCCTATATATCAGACCGCTGGCCGCACCTATTTTCCTCCGAAAAATCAGATTTCATTTTCCTCCTCTGAATATATTGTATATGCACTTCTCAATTATCCATTTAGAAAAAAGTAAAACATAAAAAGTTACACAGGCAAAATGATGTTTAAAATATATAATATAAGCGTAAATATTTTATTATACAAAATATGTAATGAAAAAGAAAGAATAAAGAAACAAAAATAAAAATAATACCTACAATGATAATTTATAATATTATAACATTTTTATTTTTATTAATCAATAATAGAGGTACAGTATACCTATACAGTGTATTTCCGAAATTATTTTTTTCTTTGTAATTTAAATTGAAAAATTAAATATTTTATTAATAATAATTAATACCTACCTAAATACACATTGAACTTATGAAATAATAGGTACCTACCAATAAAAAAAAAAATTGTATTTTTTTTTAAATGTTTTAGTATACTTCATTTTTAAATAATTGTTTTAGTCTTAATAAATTATAAGAAGATAAATAGGTACTTAAAAAATAAAAATAAGTTTTCAAATTTCCAATCAATGGACATCCGTTAAAACGAAATAGACAAACATTATTTTTGAAATTAATGTATAGAAATCGTTTAATTTCGACAATAAGGTGCTAAGTTATTTTTATATATTTGAAACTGATTTGAATTGCCTTATCAATTGCTTTGCGGTGTTAATTTATGCAATAGTCTTTTGATGTTTTTGGAGTGTAAATACTTATGATTAAAAAAAATTTATTTGGAAAATTATTCTAAAATTTTTTTTTTTTTTTTATTCATTTGGAGGATAATGTTCAGAGAGTGGATGAAAATGGAATTCGGTTTTTTTGGAGGAAAACGATCTCGTCCGAATCACGTAGTACCCATTTCCAATATATTATATTTTTACCAAAACGTCACGTTTCGTTTTTAATAAATGCGCGTTCTTTGAATTCCATAACCGGTGCTCCGCAGGAGAAGAAATCTGTAACGAATCGTCGTCGTCAGTCGCCACCGCCGTCGCCGGATCACACACACGTACATAATTTATAATTTTCAATCGTCTAAAATAATATTCAATATCGATGTAAATTTACACGATTGCTCGTGCGAAACGTACGTGCACGAATATTATTATTATTATTACTATGCATGTAGTTGTATGATGAAATAGACGGTAGTTTAACGAAATACAATATTATTATTATTATTATTATTATTATTATTATTATTATTATTATTATTTTTTACCGCATCGCGTTCGATATTGGCGTTAAAAATTATCATATTATATGGAAGTATATTATTATTATCATGATAAATAACGCGATTTTCGTTGGAAAACGTTCGTTGATGTTACGTTAACGATTTCATTATATTATATTATCATCTTTTATCATTTAAAAATTAATCACTAAATTTAATATATGAACGCGAAAAATATAACAAAATCACACGGAAAGGTTGCGTTACGTCATAATATTATGATATGATATAAAACGATGATGTTTTGTTATTCAACGGTTATTGGTTCGTGGTGTTTATTATTAAAAAAAAACAGTATAATATCATATAGGTTAGGTCAGGTTATAGATTGACCAAAAAGGTTAGAAATCACTATTTTTTCGTGTAAACACCAAAGACCATGATATAACGGTGAAAAAGATATTTATTTTTAATTAAATTAATCACATAGCTATTAATTATGAAAATTTTTAATTTGTATACAAATAATATTACAGCAAAAATATTGAAAATTGACTAATACAGCTGATGTCACACTGTCACTATCAATAATCTAACCATTATATTTAATTTTTCTGATTAGTGTACTTGTAAATCATGTAAAAATATATTGATAATATATTTTAATTAAACTATAAAAATTGATTACCTATCTATTCGAGGTAAATGAAATTCAATTATATATTTTTACATATATTTGTTTATTCATAAAAGGCATGTACTATTTTAGCACACCTAAGTAGTCTTGTTGTTAAAACGTAATTTACTTCTTATAGGAAAACTAAAATACAAATAGGTTTTTTTATAGCTTGATTATAATAAATCAATATTAATTACGTTTTTTTTTTTTTTTTTTACACATTTAATGAATATTTTATAATATGATTTACAAGGACATTAATATAAGAACAATATTGAGGTTAGGTTGTTTAAATATTCACAGTGATAGTGTGACCACAAAGTTAAACACATATAATATTATGAAAAACATTGATCGGGTCTCTTGAGAAATGTTAAAAAATTAATTTATTGCCTTTTTCACCGGGGGTGGCAAAAGGTTTATTTTTAATTCGTAATGGTTCAAATTTTGAGATCCTTTAACACTAGTGACCACGGGCTCTTACATTTTTATCTTAGTGAGGAATTCACCACCAACCGAGTGGTGAGTTTTGTTTTGAACCTAGCAAAACGCGTTTACAATCGAAAGTCCCTGTGTAATATAATGGTAAAAATTTGTCGAAAACCTTTTTAATGAAAAAATGAAATTTACAAAAATTGTTTATGTTGTTCCACAGGTGGAGGAGTGGACGGAGACAGTGCTGCGGGTAGTTCGGAAGACTTGGCCAACAAACGGCGGAGGTCCCGGACGAATTTCAACACGTGGCAGCTGGAAGAACTGGAACGGGCTTTTTTGGCCAGCCACTACCCCGACGTGTTCATGAGGGAAGCACTCGCCCTGCGGTTGGACCTCAAGGAATCCAGAGTGGCCGTAAGTACTATACACGCGTATTACATTAGGGACTAGGGTAATCATTTTTTCAAAATTATAAAACGGGACACAAAAACATGTCATTCTGGCAAGTACGGAAACATCACAAGAACGCTCTACCATTTAGAAACTATAAATTTTAGAAAACAAATTTAATTTAAAAATTTTGCCAAACACATTAAATGGATGCGTCATGATGAATGTTTCAAAGGCTTTAATAGGAAACTTTACGTGCACTCCTTATACATATGATAGTATGAGATATTTATCCTATTAATTTGCATAACACAAGAAATTCTCAAAAACATTAAAAATTTATATTTTTATTATTTGATAAGTTTATTTTCACTTTAAACTCGGTTAAATCTAATTAATATTTCTTGATAATATATTATAATGAAGTATAGAACGTTTGATTTTATTTCAGAGTTTTGAAAATACAAATTAATGTTTTAATTGAGCATAATATTCAAAAATTTCGAAGATCATTAATGGAGAAAATTTATAATTTTCAAAATACTCCAGGAATAATGTGGCAAACGTTTTCCAAAAAAAAAAAAAAAAAACACGACTAAATGCGCGTCTTATAGGAAGTTTCTCGGGATGGCAGAGGACCATGGACAAGACGAATATTAAAGGATGTGTATAAAACAGGACGTATGGTCACCCCCTACATTATTTACATCATACATATTTGATATTATTATTATACACCAACGAGCACTGCGGCACCGCGGAGTCGTATTGTTCTCGAGGAATTGGCTTTTTATCTTTCACATATATATATATATATATATATTAAGTTCCCCACGGAGCATATCCCCGGCTCGATGTTTTGATTTAGAGCCTCATTCCCGACGCTCGTTTTTGGGGGCGAGGGGTCGGTTTTTTTTCGGCGTTTTTTTTTCCTTCGGTGTCTTTTTATTCTCGCTGCACGAGGGGTGGAAAGCGCGCACAAACGGTTTTTGTGTATGGTTAAATAATCTACACCACCACCATGTTGTCCGGAGTATAGCGTATATATATATATATATATGCAGTACGCAGAGCACAGTCGAAACACGTCCCTGGGGTGTAATACGTTCTGGTTTCGGGATCGCTGTGGAACGAGCCGGAGGCGAGAAATAGACGATAAACTTTAGTGGCGTGCGCGGTATATGCGCAGCGTGTGTGGGCGGTATGCAGTGTTTTATTTTATTTATTTGTTTTTTCGTTTTTTTTACATCGTAAGTCCCAAAATTATTATAGAATTTAAAGGCAATTTGTTATCGCCCGCGGTGCCGCTTCTCTCCAATATGTGGCAAATTGATAAGAGATAACTGCCGCGCAACACACGTCGGCCGGACCGATATAAATCTATCTATATATACTGGCGAAATATAGGGTTTCTCGTCGACCGCGTTTATTACTATACCGCCTCGTCATGCAGATTATCGTCGCGTCCGCAAAAACCGCTCGTTTATGTAACATAGGGGAGGGTATAAAATATTACCGGGATCTACGCGTATGAATTGCAGCAATATTATTATTGTTAATTTCCGGAAAATAGGGGTTGCAAACGTGTAGTAGCTGTTCGTCGTTTGTCGTCAAAGCGTAGGGTTACGAGTATGAAGTGTCTTCTCAAAACTTTCACCCTTCTTGAAGTACTTCAATGAAATATTGGAAAACTTTTAATTTTTTTTTTTTTTTTAGTGTTTTTAATTTGTTGTTGTATGGTATGTTTCACAAAGTCATCACTTAACGCTCATACTTTTTACAAGTCATGTAATTATTATCAACATTTAATTCCAATTAAATAATATTATATTCATATTAATTAACTATTATGTTTTGTTTTATAAACTATAACTTTGAAATATAAGTGAACGGTTAATTAATCAAATGTAAAATACATTATTTTGCATCAAAACATGATTTAGTTTTTCTTTGATGAGTATAAGTTTATAAATGGTAATACTATTATAGTATTATAATTGTAATAATATTATAATATATACCTACTGCAAAGTAATTAATATATTGACTTAAATAAAACTAACAATTTTATAAATTTCAATTCAAATGATATCAATATGAATTATTCATTATAGTGCATCCAGTTAAAACTTATAAATATTAATAATTATTAGTAATTATAAAATATACTAAATAAACATTAATAAAGAAGTTAATTTATTTCTGAAACCTTTTTTCAATTATGTTTGTGTGAACTATTGTGTAATTTGTATAATGTACTAATTAAGAAATATTTCTTTAAAGTTTTTCACTAATTAAAGTAAATTCCTACTACAATTGTAAATCAAATTGTTATCTCTATTTTTCATCAAAATATTTAAAAATAAAATAACTTTCATGAAATTTTAGAATCCCATCAATGCATATTTGTCGGGACGTGGTTTGTCTCTAATAATGTATAGAGAAGATCATCACGGTACTGTCATTGAACGGTCATTATACGAAAACATTAATTTGAAGTTTGAATGTATCACGTTTTAATGTTTACTCAATTTTTTTTTCTTTTGTTCATTCGGGTACCTATGGAAAATCACCATTGTAGGGTATTCGCCGGACACTATTATTAATTTCAACCCCACTTACCTCCCAATACAATACACTTGTTACTCCAATACTCGGATTGGTGAGCGTATGTAATTTGAGCCAAAAACAACCCCCCCCCCCAAAAAAAAAAAAATAAAAATATGTAATTTGCGCCACATCTAAAATTGTATTTTGGTAATTTGCGCCACTTTTTAAGTTTGTAATTTGTGCCAAATAAAACTAAATAAAAAGGTAATATGTAATCTGCGCCATCGTTTACTTACAAAAATTGTAATTTGCGCCATTGATCACCTTATTGAAATTGTAATTAGCGCCACAATTAATACGAACTCCGTGTATATAAAATAAGTAAATTTTGGTAAGTCATAAAACATATAAAAATCAGTCATATTATAATAAATATCTAGCTACTTATACCTAGCTTACTCATGTTTTTTTTATATTTATAGCTTAATGACGAAACTAACCCTTTTCTATCAATTTTATTTTGCCTGTAGTCTTCATATATATGTGTTGAAAAGTTTCCAAACGATTTTTATTTTTTGTTGATTTTCGTTTTTTAAGATGTATACTTTTAATTTTAATTAAAGATTCTGTTTGAAATCCTTTCAGTACGTCCAAAAAGTGGTAAATAGTAGGATGTGGGTGATAGAACTCGGAATTGAAACGTGAATGATATGATTCGCAAGCATTAGTAGTGAGAGCTAGTGACGCGATATTCGCAGCCCAAATTATTGGTGGAAATTTAGCCTCTTCACAGATATATGTGTCAACTAAATAATCGGCATATTTTTGAAATCTTATGTATTATTGTATATCCTATGCGATATCAGTAAATTTATCTGTTGGTAAATTTCAACAATTGAAGTTGAAAGTGTGGCGCAAATTACCAAAGTCAATTTGTATATGTGGCGCAAAATACATGTTATATTTTTATATTTTGGCGCAAATTACATACGCGATTAAATTTACCTTTTGATGGCGCAAATTACAAGTAATTAAATTGGCGCAAAATACCATCTCCCGGATTGGTAGGTACATATTGAGCATTTTTTTTTTTTTAATATTGTTTTCTATTACAGAAGGATATAAAAAAAATGTAGGACGACGGTAGATACATGCCGGGGGTAGAAAACAAACCGTTATGATTATCATTTGAACTGCCCAATTATTTGAAAAATTCAATCGTTGTACAATTATCTCGTTTTGTATTCCAATTAAATAATTTTTACTTGTTATTATTATAATTTTATAAAAAACATTCCCGTGACAAGAATTATCTATTCTAATGATCCGATTTGTTGACGATTCACTTAGTATTTTAATGGATTTCAATAACTGTACTGTTAAAACATTCGTTTTGTACTTTGTTACATTTTATACCTCAAATCGCTCATACGCATCACGTATAATACACGGCGAGAGGAAACAAAAGTTCATTGGGGGTGGATCTATCCGTATCGTCCGCCCCTTTAAACACGCCAATGAGCCACTGGCAGCTTGTTTCGTAAACGCCACCAAAAAGGCGTAAAAGTGAAATACTTATATCTGCAGAAATTCGCATTCTACTCCCGAGGTTTTGCAATATTCCAGAAACTATTTATTTAGACATTCTCGAATTACCATATCGTGTTACCTCGGGTCGATTGCTTACTAGAAGAGGGTAAAAAAAAAAAAAATAAAAAACAGCTAATTTCTATACGCTTTTAGTTTGATTAAATATATGTAGTTAATCAGCTATTGGTCGAGAAAAAAGATATTTAACTGGGTTTAATACTAAAAAAAAACTTTATTAAAAGATACTTAAAAAAAAAAAAAAAAAAAAATTAAGTGTTTTCAAAGTTCTACATTCAATTCTTATGGAGTCACATATTTTCAAAAACGATATCGAGTGTCTGCAAATCGCTGAACGTTTCTAATGTTTCTAGCACAGTTGTTTTTAGAATGTCGATTAATGTTTATTAGTTAAATAGTTAAACACGTTAAAGTTGTTACTCAAATTTACCGTATGTTCCGTGATTATAAATCATACGTTGTGGATTAATCGACGGACATTTAGATTTACAAAATTCGAAAAACAAGGATCACCTCCCCCCTTCTTCCCGTGGCCAATGCGCTTGTGACTTATATTCTAACCGTATTCTAACTCGTTTTGAAAACAGGTATGGTTTCAAAACCGGAGAGCCAAGTGGCGAAAAAAGGAACACACGAAAAAGGGCCCGGGTCGGCCGGCGCACAACGCGCATCCGGTCACGTGTTCCGGCGAGCCGATACCCGCGGACGAGTTGCGGCGCAAGGAACGGGAGCGGAGGCAGAAAAAGTTGCTCAAGAGCTTGGAGAGACAACAGCGGAAGTTGGCGGCCAAAGGGGTGCACGTGGACTTGGACACGTTACGCAAGGAATGGGAGTCTCAGCAAGCCAACAGTGAGTACTTTATAAGTGTACTTAATAATATCTACGAATACCGTATTGAGTTACTTATGGAGTGACTTCTTATACATATTATACCGCGGTTAGGTGACAAGAGAAAAGAAAAAAATATACATATATATATATATTATATATATTTAAGCAGAACCCTTTGATGTTTTTCCCCATTACAACATAATATAGATTTTCATGGTGCAAACCAGAGAACAAAAATGTTCTATCTAGTGATTTTTAAAAATTTCACTTTTTAATGAATTTTTACCACTTTTGTATGAAAAAATATTGATAAATCACTTAGATGGTTACAGGGGATAAAAATTAAAATATAATCTTAAAAGATATATATAATATTTAGACGTAAATATAAAAAAAAAATAAACCTCTTGGATGCTTCAAAAATATTTGGTGCCTTTTTTAAAATGACACATTATAATACTTTTATAACTCAATTATATGAGACCTAAATCACGTGTGTATTTCAACCCGAATAATAAATTAAAAAGTCTTCTAAATCTTATCTTCCAAAGTCAACATGGGATCGTCTATTGTTAATCCCTGAATTGTTAAAAGCTTAAAATTTTTGTTTTTTTTTGTAAAAGATTTTCTAGTTCATAGAAGTTTAAGTCCACAAACATAAACGAAACGATTTACAGAACTTAATATTCTGGATGACGACATTAAACCGAGCTCAATGCCGGTAAACTTAATTTTTCTATTATCAGTGATGTTAACCATCACCCAGTACTATTTATAAAAAGCCGGACATACTTCGCCCGATGGGTGTTCTTCGCACGACGGGTGGGATTCTCTTGACGGGTGTATTGAATTTTAAAGAAACGATAAATTATTTCTTCAATAAAACGAAGAAAATTGAAGAATTGAGAAATTCAAAAAATGACCTCTTTAAAGTACAATCTAGAGGCAAATCCGGTTTCAAAAAGTTATTGATCGAAACTTTTGGACAAGTATTTCCATACAAAAAGTTGTACACAGAAAAAAAAATAAAAAAAATAAACTTCATTGTAAAAACATTAGCTTCTTCACTTCGTTCAGAATCTAAAAATATATTCGTCTTATTTTCGCAATTGTAATGATTGTTCAACTAGTAAATGTCTACTTTTGGCCAGCCAGAATTATTCGTATATTCCTCCCACTGTGTCCATGCGCCGTGTCGAAAATGCGTATCCCGCGAATTTCTCGTCGTCGACAATCGCGTTAATGCAATATTATTTTATTATAATGCAGTTATAATAATAATAATGATAACGACAACAATCGTTTTCTCGTCGTCGTCGTAATTAACGATTGTCAATACGGCGACGGCGACGACGACGGGGGAAATGTTTAAATTAAAATAACGACGCCTATAACAACGACATTAATAATATAATAATAACCGTACGCGATTATTATTTTTATTTATTATCGACTGTCTATTATCGTGGTGGGCCGCGTTTCTTTTCCTCGTCGTCGCTATATTATTATTATTACATTATGTACTTACTCGTTTCAATGCGATACTTTATGTAGGTCGTACATCACTTTATACAATAATAATTATAACTCCGTTCGCTTTGAATTCGGTCGCGTATATTTTACTACTAATAGTAACTGATAGCAATAAATATTATTTCTGTTCGGTATGCACATAGAGGTGCATTCAAAGACGGTGTGTGTGTATGATATATATATAATATATATACACCGTCTTTGAATTCTTCGAATTAAAAACCAAAAAAAAAAAAAATCCCCGTTTCCATTAACCGCTGTTGTTGTTGCTGCGCGCGATACCGCGTCTTGTCGCCGCCAGTTTGACCGTTTCGACGTCTTTTTCCTTTTCATTACATTATTATTATTATTATTATTATCATTGTATTTAATAAAATACTCTCGCGAAAACGTAATAATATGTATTACTACTATAAGCACGCACCGCTGCCGTTTACTACCGTCGTCGTCGTCGTCGTCGTCGTCGCCATGTAAGTGTAATAATATATTATATTATTATTATTATTGTTGTTCGTTTCGATACGGTCTCGCTCGCGAAATGGGAACGGGGAATTGTTGTTGTTGTTGTTTGGTATTCCGCGTAATGGCGCGCGCGGTGCGTTACCCGTCGTCGCGTCGTCGCGTTCTGGCCGCGAGAGAGAGACGAGAAACCAATCGAAACGACCTCGTTAGGTGTCGTATCTCTTGAAAAGTGCATTGCCCAATCGAAAAACTTCGTGTCGGTTATTATTGTTATTATTTATTTTATTATTTTTTTTTTTCGTGAATTCGACTGTGCGTGCCGTCGGAGCCGATAACCTATTGACGACGAGAGCTGCTGTCGTCGCTGCGGCATGCGATTGTCACAATGATAAAATATTATTGTTAAAGAGGCGATAATAACTACAACAATAGAATATATAATAAAACCTTCCATTTACGTTCGGATTCGGTTCAGTAGTGCCAGGGCCGTAGAAAGAATCAGTAGCAGAAAACCAAATTTGCGCCCCCCCCCTCTTCCATTTTTTTAACTGTCAAGATCATTATTAAAAAAAAAAAAAAAATCGTTCTGTTGATTATAGCACAAGTATATATTTATTTTATTATATACCTAAATATCTTTTATTATTATAAAAATTGCTTTATTATATATTATAATTAAATAATAATAACAAGACTAAAAAAACTTTTTATTTTTTTGCCACTCGATGAAATTGCGCCTTTCGTATAATTGCGCCCCTGGCAAATGCCCTTTTACCAGGGCCTAGCTACGGCCCTGAGTAGTGCTGGGATTTTGGTTAAGGATCTAAAAACAAAATGCAAAAAAATTCAATAACTGTATTGAAAAATGCACTAAAAAAAATTTATTTATTAGTTTATTACCACGGAAAAAAAAAAAAAAAATAGTATTATAAAAATCATGTAACTAAACATTTTTAATATTTTATTTCTTTAAGTTTTAATATAATAATAATAATAAAATAGCTGAGTTCTTATTTATTGAATATTTACAAATAGTATGATCACAAGAACGTTCATTGTGGTTCCATGTTATAGACTTTTGTAAGCAAAAAACATACTTTCAACGGGGTTTTAATTTTATAATCTGAAATAATAATTTTTAAAATTCAGTTATTAGAGTTTATTCATACTACACAAAAAGCACACGATTATTAGAGCCTGGATGGCTATTTGTGTGTAGTGTAAATTTGAGCGATCAGAAAAATTGTGAAAAATGCTTTAAAAACTTGAAAAATGCCCTAACAATTCTGTAAAGTGAAATTAAAAAAGTGTCGTTGCATCAAAATCTCAGCTCTACGGACACATATTCAAAACCGAGACGCTATCTATGTACAGGGTACGCGAGTAGCTAAGGCGTGGCCTAGGATGGCCGAACCACCCTTGACGGTTTGCTATCCGTTTATACTAAGAGTGTTGTAAATCCTTCTTATCTAAAAAAACTTAATTCAAATTTAATTTTCTAATTTTTGTGAATTTCTCATTACTTAAAAGTGTTTTGTATTTTGTTCTTAATTTGTACATTTTAAATGTAATTTATATTTTGTATTTCAAATACACTAACTGATTTATTTTGACCATCCCTAATGCGAATAGTAAAAAAGGAAAATTTACTCAAAATATCATTGTATTTTAAACAAATTTATAATATAATTCAGGGCCACCACTTTTTGAACTAAGTCAGCTTTCATTTTCAAATCACTAAATTGGTACCCTATCTAAATAAATGATCACTTTTGTCACTATTCTTAACGAATTTTGGATTTTAGGTTAAATGTTAATCTCGTGGGAAGAGAAATGTCTATTCTTATATATTTCGGATGGTTGAACTTTAATGTATCTTTTACCGTATAATCTTCGCTCATCATATTTTCATCAATTCTTTTTGAAATTCATCTTCATCAAGTCTTGTTGAAGTATAATTTTTGCTCAAATATTAATATAATTATATGATATAATAATGTTTACATTAAACAATATGATTTTTTTCTATTCCATTAATCACAACATTTTTATCATTGATATATACTCTATAATTATAGAACTGAATGAGAGTTGAAATTGAGTTTCTAAAAAGGAGAATGAGTTAGTTATTAAATTTACTAATACGTATAATTCCAGAAAAAAAATTTTTCAATTATTTAGAATTTTAATAGGTTACTTTTTTAAATTCTAGACATTTTTAAACGTAAGACATTGGGGGTAGCTCTGAATTTTTTTAAGCATAATATTATTATAAAAGAAATTTATTATTTATTCAATTTTACACTGTATGCTTTTTTACGTCATAATACCCTATACCAGTGGTGGTTCGTAATTTTTGACGATAGAAGTGAATCGTAAGCGGTCAAACTACTAGTTTGGTTTTCAACAAGTTCAATTTGTCAATTAATTTTCGTTTATTAATCACATTTTTTTTTTTTCAAGCTGTCAAATTACCGTTATAATTACAAATTATTATTATTATTATTATTATTATTATTGCATTAGTTTATTGAAACTTGAAATGTTGTCGCCGGCACATTAAAGTAAAAATATGGATTATTCGCAACGACACGATCGGAAAATTATTAATTCCAAGTACGACGAGCGGAGGTGGGGATATTATGGCACGAGAAATTTATTCTCATCCGTAAAATATAGGAGACCCGCGAGACTAGTAATGAGAACAACGATATTTCAAGAACAATATTCTCTTCTCTGCGCTGGGATCCACATGAAACGACGAAAGACTTCTACCAAATTTCCCGTAAAATATACCGAATATTTACTAGTTATTATTATATGCCCAGTATCATTGGTTATAATTAGGGCTTATAGGAGTTAGCATGTTTTTCAAAAATCATTCAAAACATAGCTAAGTAATATAGAAATGCGTTTCAGAACACTAGGAGGTGTATACAGTTCTCTTTAATTTGCATATTTTGCATATTTAACTCTTTTTTTCGATATAAGTGCATATTTCGGTTATATTTGAATGTTTTAATTGCATATTTCACCTATTTTTCAACATTTAATTTAAGTTTTTTTGGTATAAGAAAATTTTTCCCTGAAAAACTGAAGAAATTGAATATTATTTGATATTTTTATTTGTACGCTTAAAAAGAATAAAGATTAAAAAAAAAAGAAATTTCATAAATAACAGAAGAAGAATTAATAATATGTATATTAAAGTATATTATACCTACAATACAGTTTTTAAATATTTTGAGTTTTTACAGTAAAATTAGTGTTTTATAAGAGATTATTTTAACATTTTTGCATATTTTTAGAGCACATTTGGTACATTTTTAGAGCATAAATGCATGCATATTTTAAGTTTTTTTAGAGCTATAGGTCCATAGCCCTAGTTATAATGATAGTTCATCTTCTACATTTTGATAACTTAGCCGATCGCTGGTATACCGCTAACGATGTTATCACTTACTGATGGTTAAACGGTAAAATAAACTCATCTCGACACTGAGTCATCTAGAATACTTTTAAAAAAACACTTTCACGTTTCACACGTCATTCTGTAGGCGGATCATTATTAGGGCGAGGCGTCAGCGTTATATCGGCCGCGCACAATTTATAGAGCATTTTCAAACGAGAGATGAAATTATAATGGTTAAGTATGTGATAAATCTAGAAAAAAAAAAAAAAAAATTGTAAACCATATAACTTTTGTTAACGTGTGTGCAATGCCTATTTGGCGCGACACTGTGAAGACCAAAAATAACAACCGATTAGGGAATCAAAAGCACCTTTATGGCTGTACATTGTACAATGAATTTTCGGTATTATTATAACATTTTTATGTTTTATCTGTCCTGTAACAGCTTACAAATAGCAAAAAAATCACAAAAATAAAAAGATTTTCACGTATTTTATTGTATACAATTATTATTGCATTTACGCATATAATTTTAAGCGTATTTAAAACAATCGCAAAAAAACATGATAAAAACAATTTGATAGATACCAAAAAAACAAAGAGAATTAATGGAAAAAGCTATTTTTACAAGGCCGAACAGACTGTGCACCATGGACAATACTTCGCTTTACGGGTGGGATATATTAGGTGGGTGTATTAAATTAAAAAAAAAAAAAATGATAAATAATTTCTTAAATAAACGATTATCTGGGCTGAGATTCAGTGATTATCTTATAACAACTGCGTAACAATAATTATTACGTTACCGTGGTCACCATGGTTACCGCGGTAACTATAATCATCATGATTTACCACGGTTACTGTCACGGTACGCTTAGACTCTAAAGGCGTGTTTCCATTACACCGTGTTCCGTGTCCCGTGTATTTTAAATCGCACTGCCGTCTCGACCGTTTATGTATGACAATCGTCATTTGACTGTGGTTTGTGTGGTTAAAAACATTAACCGCCATGACCGAATTGATACTACCTATCATTTAGAACTTTGGCACAGTCGCATGGATTAATAATAATGTCCGTGTTTAAAACATTACCAAATGATAACAATTATTATCACAAAGTGATTACCGCACGGTGAAAAGTTGAATCCTATTCAACTTCATGGTACACATTGGTAAGAACGGGTTACCAAAAATTTAAACCAGGTAGTACCCCTGCTATGAACTATAATAATTCAGCCAATCAGAACAAGAATATTAGTGCACGGGACACACGGAATACGGTGTAATGGAAACTATCGCCTTAAAACTGATTTATCCTGAACTGTGAATTGTAAATTGTAAAATTTCCAAAATGGATAATATTGATAAATTTTTAGATTATTAAAAAATTCGTTTTTATTTTTTTTCCTTCCCCCCGTAGACGCGGCGAAAAAACACGGCCAGATGGACTGCGGCGGCGTCGGATCCGGCGGCATGGACGGCGTCGGCGGATCGTCGAGCGCCGGCATGGATCTGTCGTTCCACGACTCGTCGAGTTGCTGCAGCGGCCAGACGAGCCGCGGCGGCGACGAGGAGATCGACGTGGTCGGCGAGGAGGATCACCACCGGCTGTTGCAACTGCGCCACCACCACCATCACCACCACCACCACCACCACCTCGACCACGACCACGACCACGACCACGATCACCACCACGATCACGACCGCCAACACCACCACGACCACCGGCACCGTCGGCCGGACCGCCGGCACCGCCGGCGCAGCGTGAGCACCACGTTCGACGACGACCTGGACGACGACGATCTGGACGAGGACGAGGACGAGGGGCTGCCGCCGTACGCGCGAGCGGCCGCCACCGCGGCGGCCGTCGCTGCAGCCGCGGCGGCCGCTTGCCGCGGAGACGACAGCTGCAGCTCGGACGACGACTACGGCGGCGGCGGAGGCGTCGGCCGCCCGTACGGACGGCCGCGGGCCGCAGATGGCGGCGAATCGTCACCGCCGCCGCCGCCACTGTTGAACCTGACGACCACGTCGTCCGCGGCCGCCGCGGACAAGGCCCGTCGACTCAACCCGTTCAGCATCGAGTCCCTGTTGGCCGGCGGCAACCGGCCGTTCAGCATCACCGCGACCAACGTCAACGTCAACAACAACAAAGTATGAACACATTTTCCCGCCCCTACCCCCCCCTACCCCCCACTACCCGGCCCCGACTTCGTCTGTCCCATACAAGCGTTCACGAGACTAGTGTTATCACCGTGTCACCACCATCGCCACCACAATCACCACAATCATCATCATCATCATCACCACGTTCATTATAGTTTTTGTAAAAAATCCGCATAACAATATGTCGTTATCATAATATTATGTACCTTAGAAACATAAGGGTCCATTTTTGTAACTTTTCAGCGAAGCTAAAAAACTAAAATTTGTAAAAATAAAAAAAAAATTTTTAATTTTTCTGCATATTACAATTTTTTAAAACTACATCAATGGTTTTCGACAACGTAAAAAAACATAAGCTTCTTCACTTTTCGTTCAGAATCTGAAATTAATTCTCAGGACACGGACCGTTGGTTTAAATAGTGTAATAAATTACGGGCTACTAAACGATGCAATGACATTAAAATAATGAAAAGTGGACTTAGTAGCTTCTGAGGTACAGATTTATGTTTATTTAGGTTCCTAATATACTGTTAGCGTAGGCGCAGCAACTCGGTCGACTGATAGAACAATGACCGGATTTGTATGTGCATTAAAAGAGCTTTGAATATTATTTCATTTATTAATCCAAAACTCTAACCTAACCTTCACTTTTTTTTGTCATAAATTTAAAATTAAAAAATTATGATATGGAATGTTTAATTTATTTCGGTTAAAGCAGTCATTTTGTGACAAATATAAAGGTGTATCAAACAAATCACTTTAAACAGAGTGATTCATGCATTTTACATACCTAAATATAATATTTACCATATTTTTTATGTCTTATTTCATGTATATAAAAAATAAATCTATGTTTTTTTCTTATATAGAACATTCTACAAAATATGCCGTTATCCCTGAAATGTCCACTTGTATTCACTATATAAATCCCCCTTCCCCCCCTAATAAATTCTCTGCTAAAAAAAATCGTTTTAAAAGAAAAATTAATTATATGTAGGTGGTATCTACACACATTATATAAATTACTTGAGAATTTTGACTGTAGACGCTGCGCCTATGACGTGTTTGTTAATATAGCGACATAAATATTAATACATTATTATCTTGTATAATAATCGAATAATATTATATAGTTTTCTCTATTACTTGTATGCAAATTTTAGTTCTAAGATTGTAGACGTGTACAGGCCAAACAAATATAAATCATGTATTTTTCCAAAACCGTCGCACCACCGCCCCGGTGTTCACGTGCGCGAAAAACAGTGTTCGTTTAAAATTTAATTATTATTATTTTTGTTTTCAATTTTTTTTGAATTTTTTTTTGAAATTATTATTTATTCAATACAAAATCTGATGCTCTTGGAGACGCGATCATGATATTATTCGCGTAATATCCGCCCATACAAATATTGTTGTTATATTATTATACTCTTTCCCCTTCCCCTGTCCGCGGTACGATACGAAACAATATTGAGTCTAGTCAAAATATTATTTATAATCTTATTATAATTCGTGTACACGCGCGTACACTGTGTAAAAAATATTATCGTCATGTACATATTATACGATACAAATGATTATTAATAATATTGTAGTAGTGTTACGATTAGTAATAAGTTAGGCGATCACGTTAGGAGATTATTGAAATATTATCATCATATTATATTACTATTGTGTGTACAGTTTACTGCGAATAAAATATGCGTATAATTACTATTATTATTATTTATATTAAAAAGAAAAACGCGAGACACACGGTGGAACGACGGCATCATTTTATCTGTGTATGAATTTACATAATATAATATACGAAATAATAATAAATGCGAGTGCAATAAGGTGTTTATAAATTTTATTATATAGTGTTGTAATATATTATAATTATATTATTGTGTACATTATTTATTATGATTTTTATTACTATTACTATTATTATTATTATTATTATTATTTTACCCTCGTTGTAGAATTCGGTATGTACCTACTGTAACCCTTCCCCCCCCCTTTCTCCTGCCCCGTTGTTGTGCGTCAAAGACATTATATTATACCGAATAACGGATGTCCGTCATTTTCCATTGCTGTATATTATATTAATATAATATAATATACGACGAACAATCCCTTCCGGAATGACTTGTATAAACGCATTTTTACATTAAGGTGTTTTACTATATATATATATATAGATAAACACGTGTATATGTTTTACGTATACGATATTGTATTAAAAAGAAATAATAATATAATGATAATATAAAAAAATTTTAAAAAAAGTTGATTTATCATTTTATATATATATATATATATATTTTTCTTGTGTGTATGTGTGGATATAAACACTTTATTACTATTCTTATATTTTTTTTTCCTCATTCGACGTTAGAGAGGTATATAAGAAGAAATAAAAGAAAGAAAAAAAACCCCCCGCCCCAACCCCTTACCGCCGACACTGCTGCAGCGTAATAATTTAATAATAATTATATCGTTTCCGACAACGAGAAAAAAACGCCGGACGGATAGTCTGTAGTATATAATAATATTTAATTCGTGTACAACAACAACAACAACGATTGCTGCAGCACTGTTGTACGCTAAGCACAGGTGTGTACCTGTATGAGTAATAATAATAATAATACATATAATGTAAAGCCACTTTATTCTGACATCTGTGTGCTAGTGTGTGTGCAAGTATATTATATTTATATATGTTTTCCTCCACGAGAGACGATGAAGACATCTTTTACAATTAGTCTCGGCAGGCCGCCGGTGTGAAGACATTATAAGTGTGTGTACGCGCGTTTGACAGGCACCCAACACCTCGTAATATTCAACACCTCTCCCCCACCCACTCCTCTTTCACCGTCGTCGTCGTCGTTTACCGTCGTCTCCTATTCCCATACGCGTTATATGTATTTGTATTATTACCACTATTATTATTATTGTTGTAATACGACCGACCGGTTGTGTTCAATCAGTGGTGCCCAAAGTGTGGTGTGCTACGAAGAAGAAGAAAAGAGAAAAAAAGAGTGTGGAAAAAACACGACGATCGTAAAACACTGATTTTGCGACGCAGTTGTCGCATTATCTCGTTCTGTATAGATCGTTACTGTTGCAGTTTAGATCGTTAATAATTACGACGACGTTAATAACGCGCTAGCTGTTTGCGCGGATTAAAAATTTATCGTAATTCATCATGGCCAGTGAGTGAGTGAGAGAGAAAAGCACCGAGAAGACGACTGACGATAACAGGGTTGTCACGCCAATTGGAAAACTTTGAAAAACCCGGAAACGTCAGGGAATTTTTCAATATTATCTGGAAAATTATTTATAGTAAAGGTACACCATATATGTAGCTCTTTTAAAGTTTACTTATACTGTGAACCTAATTCATTTGGTTTTACATTTTTCTAATCTATAAAAAAAAAATATGTATATATTTTATTTTACTCCTTCAAAATATTCCTCATACTATTGTCTGTCTAAAATTAAAATTTTCATTAAGTTCGAATTAAAAAAGCCGGACATCCTTCGCACGATGAGTGCACTTCGCACGACGGGTGGTATTCTCTTGACGGGCGTATTAAATTTTAAAGAAACGATAAATCATTTCTTTAGTAAAACGATTCTGAACGAATAAAGTTAATAATATAAGAAAAAAAATATGTTTTCGAAAAATGTCCGAAACTTTTTTTTTACATTTCCAAAATTTTCTTGCGCCAAAATCTTTTTTTATAGGATTTTCTATCTATGTTTAAATTTTCATAAAATTCTGATCAAAAAATTATGGTTTTCGAGTCGTTTTTGTCAAATTTTGAGTAGTTTTTTCCAAAAAAAACCTTGAAGAATTGAGAAATTCAAAAAATGACCTCTTTAAAGTACAATCTAGAGGCGAATCGGGTTTCAAAAAGTTATTGATCGAAACTTTTGCACAAGTATTTCTATACGAAAAGTTGTACACAGA
>JAIPRM010004632.1:0-20331 GCA_025469315.1 Stegophylla sp. TES_Ste_2020 | reverse complement strand
CGCCCGTCAAGAGAATACCACCCGTCGTGCGAAGTACACTCATCGTGCGAAGTATGTCCGGCTTTTTTTTTTTAATTAAAATAAATAATAATAATCTGCTTAAAAGTTACCCTTTTATTTCAGAAACAATTAAAAAAAAAAAAAAAAAAAAATCCGTTCTATTTAAAATAATCCATATTAATAAGCTTCTGCGTTTTCTTAGCTTAGATATCCAATATGGGGCTTTAAATGTATCAATGTAACTGTAATCTTACATTAGTCTAGGGCTACTGAAAATTTGTTTAAATTTAGGAAAGTGGGACCCCTTCCATCATCTTAAATGGCACCCCTGATATGAACCAAATCATTTAAAAAAAGAACTTTCAATACTGAATATACTTAATGTATAAATAGGTTGGTGTACGCAATTACATTTTCATATCTCCGGATCCGGTGATCAACGTTTTGTCGTCAACGAATCGACACGACGACAAAAAACCTTCGTAACCCAATAGTTCGCGTACCATTTTCGCTCCTCCATTGGAATCGCGATTATTCAAATCATAAACGGTGCACATATTATCCATTCCACCACAAGCTAAAACAAAACAATTTTATGTTGCGTGTAAAATCAATAGGTTAAACACTCACAGTTCTCAGATTATATATATATATATATATATATATAAAGATAAATAAAGTATAGATAAGAACAGGCGCGCAGGATTTTTTTTGGGGGGGGCTTACATTTTTTTTTACTTTTTCTCACACTCAAATACACAAGTTTCATTAATTTTTAACGATTTTATTTATTATTACAACAAGGTACCACATACTACCCGTACTACCCCAAAAAATCTAGTTTAAAGGTATCCATAGCTATAATTTTAGATTCTGAGTGGAGCGAAAAAGCTAGTGTTTTGACAAGGATATTTATTACTAATTTTTTTTTCTGTATACACATTTTTTTATAGAAATACTTGAACAAAAGTTTCAACCTGCAACTTATTGAATCACAATTCGCCTTTAAATGGTACTGTTACTTCACTTATTATAATATGTTATGTACAAATACCGTGGTGTATCCGATATAGATATAACTTACTGACCGACAAAATTTCCTGTGGGTGCAAAGGCCACAGACATGACCCAGGCCGAGCGCAACGGTATGACTTGTACTTTATGACCGGTCCATGTGTCCCATATTATCAATTTACCATCTAAGGAACCGGAAACCGCGTGTCTGCGAAATACATTTCATGTGAATGTTTATAAATAATAAACCCAAAACAAAAAATACATCTATAGTATTTATCCAGTTGTTATGATTAGAGCCCGGATGTCGAATAATAACTTTTGAATTTGTATTTCAGATTCTGAATAAAGCAAAGAAGCTAATGTTTTTACGATGATGTTTATTTTTTATTTTTTTTTCATTTTTTTTCTATAGACGCTTTTTAGTAGAGAAATACTTGTCTAAAAGTTAATACCGGCAAATATTGGATCACAATTTGCCTCTAGATCAGCTTTTCTCAAACCGTGGGTCACGAGTCAATTTTTGGTGGGCTGCAAGACATTTTTTAAGAAATTTTTTCAACCAAATTTGATCAAATGATACAATTGAACATTATTTGTATAAATTAGTAAAATTATATTCATTATAAACCAATAAATTAATAAGTAATAAAAGTACCTAAAAAACTAATTTTATCTTTTTTAAACTACTTTTTATCCTATAAATGTAAAACCATATATGGTACGCAATAAATTTTCGATAGAAAATTTTGGTCATGGACCTAAAATGAATCAAAACTACTACTCTACATGATACTTATGGCATAGAAATAGTCACGCGCACACCTCATAAAATTTTAAAAAACATTTGACCAATTTTGAGGTAAATACAGTATTTTTAAAATGTTGAAAATTTCTCGCTTTTTGTTAGTTTTTAATTCATACAATTTTAATGTATGTATATAGCTGAAAATTTAATACAAACATATTCATATGTAATTCTAACGATACTGGAAAAATATCGAATACAGTTAGTCAATTTTTTGTTTTATAACTGTTTAAAGTTGATATTTTGATAAAAATCATTAGTTTTAATTAAAATTACACACTTCAATGCATATAAATATTAATTGGTTTAACCGATATTTATGAAACTTGGTACCTAGATGAAGAATCACATCGCGAATATTTTGGTGTAAGAAAATGTTTCACGGACAAATAATTAAAAATTTTACAACATGCTGATTGAAAAAAAAAATCGGAAAAAGCACGGAAGAATTACTATAAATATTAAGTACTATAGATAAAAATAAACATGGATTACTTTGTTAATAATTAATAATATTGGACAATTACTGGATATTTGAAAATTATTTGTGAATTTTATTCCATGTACTTATTATTGAAAAAAGTTAGTTCTATAAATAGCTCAAAACCATGGAACTCCCATAAAAAGACCAAAATGCCAATTACACTAATTGCCGAGAGGTTAACTATTTATTAATTTATATAAATAGATTTTTATTGCATTTTTCATTTTTATTGAGACATTTATTACCTCATACATACATGCGCACATACACACTATTTTAAAAATGTGTAGAGAATACATAAATAATTAAATTCAAATTTGGTAATAGGGGCTCCCACTACATATTTTTTACTGCCATACTATTAATAAATTAAAATTGTATAACAAACTTGCCACGTTGTTTTTCATAATAATCAAATATTTACTTATAAATTGTTCAATACTGTATAATAATTCATATTAATATATTATTATTATATACCCAGTCATTTAAAAAAAATTATGAACACAGTATTATTTATAAGTACGAGAGTCGATATTAGATAAAAACCTTATAAAAAACAAAGTAATTCAAAATTCCAAATGTTTTGAAAAAAAGTGTCATTTCTAAAACTAGATGTATGGAACTTTTCAAAAGTATTTATGTAGAAAAAGTGTTCCTATAAAAATAAATAAGAAAGAATGGAAAAAAGAGAAAAATTAATAAATATCATTGTAAAACCACTACAGCTTTTCCTCTTTATTCAGAATCTAAAAGTGAATTAAGCAATTTTAATATTTTTTTTTCAATTAGTGAAAAGTTATGAAAAAAAGGTATGCGCTATTAATTATAATTAATAGATTTAGTAATTTTTCAATCAGGGACTTTAAAGCACATAATATAAGGGACAAATAAATGTTATCATATTATTACAGACAAGATTATAACAACCCCGATATCCATCCAGTGGGTTTTTTTTAGCGAACGAAGGGGGCCCCGATCGCCTCTCCCTGGATCAACCCTTATAATATAAATCAGTGAGTTTTTTTTCAGAGATTGTCGATCTTAATCACGTTTTGACTTTTCTAAGTGCAGATACTCTAAATGACCTTTCGACGGTAAAAATTGTGAGATATTTTTTATATATATTATAAACAATACACTTTTTAATAGGAAATATTATATTCTCATTTAATTTTGAAAGCATTGTCTGAAATATGATAAAAATCATACCATGTTTTTCCTTCTTCGATGAGGTAATTAATTTTGTACAATATAGTCACGTCACATCGTTTCATTCTTAAGAATTATTGTAACAGATTTCAGTTGCCTATTTGAAATGGAATTTTTATGATTTTAACTAAGTAGTTCATAAATTGGTTTGCGCCTAGTCATACGGATACGTAATAGAGCAAAATGTACAAATGAATATTTACAACTATTTTGTCTTAGAAACTCAAAATAATAACATCAAAAATTGTATTTTCGACTTTCTACTTTAAAATGCTGACTTCACAACTCGAAATTTTGACTGAAAAACCGAAAACTTCATAGCCTAACATTTTTACATAACAAACTTTAAATTTCAAGTTTTTTATTCGAAAATTGGTATTATACGGATAGTGACTAATGTATAACACTCAGTATTTGGAACGCTCACTTAAAAAAAGCAAACGCGTTCATGATCACGTTCATTGTCAAACAAAATGAACGTGTTCATGTTCACGCTTATTTAAAAAAAAAAAAACTTGTTCATATTCAAGTTTGTTGAAAAAATAAACGCATTAAATATGCCAGTTTTATATCTAACTATTTACTGAGAACAGGAACCTATTACAACAAAGTATTTAACAAGTACCTATAAGAAAAAAAAAAATTACAGAAAAAAAATATTCACATAATTATTGAAAGTTTTATTATAAATATTTATAATATTATTATTATCTATCTATATTTAAATTTTCATAAAGTTTGGATTAAAAAAACGATACAGGTAAAACGAAACATATTATTTTCTTTTCACCTATGTCTTGATGTCAATAAATTTTGAATTGCAATATAATATTTTTTTAATTCAGATGTGAAATCATATATTGTGAATATTATTCACATTCGAATAATAATTGAACGCGTTAAAATATAATTCAATCGAATGCGTTCTTTCTAAACATTGATAACACTGTATAAATAATATAAATTATTTATTGACAAACCAACTCAAAGTTTTCACAAAATATTTTTTGTTTCATCACACTACTTCATTTCCGTATAGACTATAGTGGTAATGTTTATTTTGTAATAATAATTAATAGATAAAGTTATTAAATTAAAAATGACATGAATATTTTGACAAGGTACTATAATAATTTTATCACACGAATGCATGATAAATGATAATAAAGACGGAGCCGTTTACGCAGACGCGGATCCAGAATTATTATTAGAGGGGGGGGGGCATTTCATATTGAGGACAATACATATACAAAATTCAATAATTCTATAATATTATAAGTATTACCATAAATAATATTTCTTAATACTGTAAAGGAATAAACTTTCAACTAAAAATTTAAAAAAAAACTAGGTAGGTACATTGTTTGCACGTAAAAGTATAGTGCATTGTTAGCCCTGGTAAAAGGTTGTTTCTTTTTTGCTTTTTTCTACATCTGATCTACTAAAGGTAAAAAACAAAACTATCTACCTATAATAATATATAATGTTGTATTTTCTAAAAAATATCATAAAACTACAAATTACATTCTACTTTAAAAACTAAAATTTATTTGATACAAATTGCGTACCATTTTTAAAGATATATAAATTGTTGTCGGCAACTAGCAGTAGGTAGTGTACCTGTACCTGTACCACGAACTAAGATATTTTAGTATTAAGTAGTACTATATAAAAAAAAAAAAAATAGTTATTTATATAATGTACATAAAACTAAAAATAACAGCCTAAACAGTTTAGTTTTTTAAAATTGATATAGAAAAAATAATTTTTATCTTTGTTTGACAAATTAATATAATTTTTTTTTTCATTTCGTGACATTTGGGGGGGAGCATCGCACCTATGGCCCCTCCCTTGTATCCGCGTCTGCATTTACATGTTTTTGTTGTCAACGTGTGAAGATGACCTGATTAATTTTTAGTCATAAGACTAGATCAGGTTGAGTAGTAAGCACTGGGCGTTGTTTGTGTTTTGACGAGCGATAAATGTGATATTAAACTATAAAATTAAAATTTAGAAATAGGTAACTAATAACTAATAAGTAAATAATTAGTATAATATATTATTAGTATATATATTATTATAATATTAGTATAGTATATTTATATAATTAATAATATAAATGATATAACAATAACAATATAAATTAATAATGACAATCGCGATCACTTCAACAGTTGTTTCTTAATTAATTTTTCCTTGCAATATGCATAATTTAATATAAAAGATTTGGAAATGCCCTCCCCTACACTAATGGACACCCATGCTACTATAATTATGGTGACCAGATATTAAAGTACAAAAATAAGTACATATCAAAATATAGTTTTTCTTTTAAATACTTTCTAGAGGGAATTATTGGCCAATGCGTAAAAATGTTATCAATAATCTTTATGGTGTCCATAAGTTGTTTCCAGACAACACAAGTTTTAATAATATAATATACGCATTATTTTGTTTGCAGGAACTTAGATATGTTTAAATTATAAATTAAAATCTATTTTATATATGATAATCGCACCTAAGTTACAAACCTACTATGTTCCAGATAATTGCTTTGAATAATAATTGTACAAAAAAAATATACAAATACAATATTATAATAATTAGTAGGGTTATGCCTAAGAAGAAAAACATCAGATTGTACATAAACAAATAACAAAATAAAGTATGAACAATATTATTTTAAACATGTATTAATCCACGATGTTATTAACAATTGTATATACAGATATACTTAACAATGTAGTTGAGGACACTAGTATAATGAAACTAAAAAGAATATTGTCCTACAAAAATAAGTACATCTGGTCACCATAACTATAATGTGTCTTAGTAAAATAACAGTAAAATTATTTTCTAAATAATTATTAATTTAAAAAATAAATAACTATACCTACCTACTTAATTTGAGATAATTTGAACAATTTTAAGGGTATTTTTATAAGTTTTTTAAGGTGTCTACATCCGGATCTTATTTAATAGGTACCTACTTACCTACTATCGCCACTGTAGTGGACAGAATTTACTTTATTAATATGTCCCTTCAGCATTTTCTTAGTAGACAACTTGCACTTTGGCGCGTCAGCCATGTCATTAGAAATTTCTTCCATTGTTTTGTCCTGTTTGCTTTTTTGGTCTTGCTAAAAACAATGTAAACAACAATGAGATCAGCTTAGTTTATTTGGGTCGTCAGGAGTCTTCGTAAAAAAAATTATTTGAAAAGACTTTGGTATGCACGATATAGCGAAGTCAGCGTGTCACAAATGGCGCACATTTATGTACGCTATCAGGCTTTGTCACTAACTCTAGGATAATCGTATCTTATTTAGAACAAAAATCGTTAAAGTTATTCTGAAAAAAATGTAATTCTTAAAGAATAAGATAAAATTTCAATTATTTGTATTTCTTTTGTAAAATTACGAAATTAGATGATTTTTTTCTATACCAATTTATACTGTTTGATTTCTTCTATAATACATTTCACGAAATTACTTTTGTCAAGTAATTGGAAGTTCTAATAAATATTTACATCGCGCCTCCCCTATCAGATGCTCGAGTCTCCCAAGGGAGGCGCACCGCACAATTTCGGAATCGCTGACCTAAGGTGTAAACTAGAGAGCATAAATAAAGAGATAATATATAAATATAAATATAGAGATAATAAAAATAATAATAAATAATTGATAATAAAATAAAAAAATTATTATCAAGAATCTCTATTCTCTAATGTAAACTAATCGCCTAAGTCCGTCATGCTACAATATCGAAAATTTATACAGATCTAGTATAGAAATGAAGTATCCATGTATTTATTATCTAAGGGGATACTTTCAATTTGCGATGAGGTCGGCGAGCGGGCGAGTCGTGCCTTTGGTCACAATTTATATGTGATCTATTGGATAAATATGATTAGGATTAAAATTACATTGGAACAAATTTTATGTTATTTGAATAAATATGTAATGGAACAACTGTCGTTTGGAATCATAGATAATAAAATTGTATTATCATAAATAAATGATTTATTGTTTCTTTAAAATTCAACATAGAACTAGAACTAGAGCATATGATCTGAGGAGTAAAGAATACCTGTAGTGCAAAGTATGTTCAGATTTTTTTTCTGTGAACACTTTTTCGTATGAAAATACTTGTTCAAAAGTTTCGACTAATAACTTTTTAAAGCCGGATTTGCCTCTAGATCAGTGGTCGGCAACCTTTTTGGAACCTCAATCCATATTTACCAATTAAAAAGAGTTTGCGGGCCAGACAAATATAAAAATATTGTATTTCTTAAATTAATTAATATGAAATATATTCATATTAATGAATTAATAAAGTACTGTCAATCGGATAGTGTAGGTACCTACATTATAAACTCTATTTTATTATATTGAACACTGATTAAAACCTTTCCACCAAATACTTTAAATCGACTTACAAACAAACAAATCATTTATAAAATATAAATAATTAAACTATATCTTAAATACAGATTCTATTAATTTGTTTATTAGGCATGCCAATTGTATATTGTATAGGTATGCTAATTAATAGTTACTTCTAACCTAACCTAACTATCTATACTATTTTATAATTTAATTTAAATTTAGTTGTCAAAAACACCTCTAACATTTTCCACTTTTATGTAAATAAAATTATTGCATTTAAATGAGTTCTACTCATAGGAAAAACTAATGGAAGCTCCATGACTATAAGAAGTATAAGATATCCTCTCCCATACAATATTTGTAAGATAATTCCCAAATTTTTTCTGAGTTAAGGTTTAAGATTTGAAAATTTAATTTAATTTTTATTTAAAATATAGCAAAATGAATCAATTTATTTAATAAATGAAAACCAATTAAATAAATGATATCTTTAATGTAGGAACAAAAGGCGTTATACTGGGAACAAGATTTTGTGTTATACGTGTAAAAAATGTGATACCTTAAGAGTAAATGTAAAAAGAACACCTTTATTTGAAAAGACTGTAAAGGGGAAGGGGAGGGGATGGATACAACTGAGGAGCTAAACTTCTAAACCCTCTATAACCTTCACCTAGTTACTCGTATGGTAGTTATTGGCTACAGCATATTATATTCTAGGATTATCCGTATTGTAATACTATTAGTGAGCTTATGATGCCTTTCTATGTCCCAGTATAAGGTTTTGTTTCTATAGCATCCGAAAAATAAAATTGTTTACTATTATTTACATAAACTCAAAACCAATTAATCTAATATTTATATGATGTATATTTTGTAAGTTATAGTAGTTATATTATGTGAGTTACATAAGTACATAATTTGCTAAAAATATAATGGTGCAATTTAAAAGATGCTATATAAAAATTATATTGTTTAGACTTACCAGTAGGATAAGACAGGCCAAAAAAACTGAGTTTGCGAGAATAAAAAAAAAAAAAAAATTGATGTCTTAAATTTTTTTTGGGTACATTTTTTCATACAAATATAGAAACTCAAAAGTTCCAGGGTTGATTTACAAATACAATTCAGATAAGTGTTATTCCTAATGACTGTGTAAATATATAGTAAATACCTACATTATTTTACATTATTTTGAGACAGTAAAAACACAAAATGACTTGGGAAATACCATTATTTGGATAGAAAAATTAAAAAATATTGTACATAAGAAAAATGGTAGCAGTGTCGTATGTTATCTACACAATACATTTTATCTACAAATTTTAATACATGGTGTCGTATGCTACCTACAAATACTATTTTGGATTTTTATTTGATAACAGAGAGGTTTTCACAAAAATATTATATTTAATTAAAAAATGTATTTAAATGTATCCTATGTAAATCACAAGTTTAAAGAGGGTGATGCAATTTAAAATGACCCTTAAATGCTTTGTTTTGAAGTGAAAGGAGGTGAAGCGAAACTGAGCCTCTACCAAATTAAGTTTATGTTGTGTTCTAAAACTTTGTTTAACGAAAAACCCATTGCCTACCGACAGGGTTTTTCACAGAAAATCGAGAAATATACATATTGATTTAAATACCGAGTTCAAAGCGCTAGGAGTGTGACATGAGCTTTTGAAGCAAGCGTGGAGAATTTTGCAAAGTGAACAAAAGGAAGGAAATGGCAGAGCGAAGAAACGCTCAATATCTTATAAATACTTAAATGGACGGAGTTTGTGCTAAAGGACACAAGTCAATTTTGGCCATTTTCCAGTTATACATCAATTTCGTAAGAAATTTTATACCATGTCTACTGGTAGCACTAGTTTAAATATATTTAGTAATGCAATCAAATTATTAATATGTACGTTTTGTCACATGTGGGGATGAATACATTTTGTTTGTGAAAAAGGACTCAAGTCAATATATTAGATTCTGAACGAAGTGTAGAAGCTTGTGTTTTTACATTGGAGTTTATTTTTTTTTCTGTAAACACTTTTTTGTATAAACATTGCAAAAGTTTTGAATTTTGATCAGTAACTTTTTGAAACCAAATTTGCCTTTAGTTGGTACTTTAGAGAGGTTATTTTTTGAATTCCTTTATTTTTGGAAAATATGTAATATAAAAATTAGTAATGGAAAACATTGTTTACATAGTAAATAGAACATTCATAGAAAAAAGTAAAGTAAAGTATAGACAAGAAAGCCTGACATACTTCGTACCACGGATATTCTTCGCTCTTCGGGTCAGATACTCTTGAAGGGTGTGTATCATTTTAAAGAAACGATAAATCATTCCTTCAATAAGACGATTCTGAATGAAAGAAGTTAATAGTATAAAGAACAATGATAGTTGTCATTTTCAACACACTCACCAAGAATATCTAACCCAAAGTGTGAAGAATATCTGTGGTGTGAAGTATGTCCGGCTTTCTAGTTTATACTTTACTTTACTTTTTTATTCTGTACCTTGTATTAATATTATTATTTATTATTAATATAACTTTGAAATAGATATGAATAAAATTGTAAATAGGTACTGTCATTTCATATAATTTTCTTATGAAATATTAAATGTTACATGATGTCAAATGGAGCAATAACTCTTATAAAATTGGTAACTATTTCTTGTAAGTACCATGTAACATATTTTAATAATGTTTAATTACAACTTGTAAGTTGTACAGTGTATCAAAAATATTTTCAGTTATCTGGTCTTAGGATAAAAAGTCCTAAAAAGGATACCTGTTTTACTAGAGATAAAATAAAAGTTCAACTTATTAACTCAAATTGTTCAAAAGAACAAAATATAATTTTGAAAAAACAACAAAGCCATGATGATACCGAAGAGGCATTTGCTTCAAACACCTATGATGTGAATTATGTCTAGTTTTTTTTTTTTTCTGTAGTAATTAGTAAATAATATTTAGTGTTGTCAGGATTTTTTGTTGAAACAAATAAAACAAATTTAAATTAAATATCTAATTAGTCTCAGTAAAAAAAATAAAGAAAAAATAGTGGCTTCTGTAAAAAAACATTATTCATTTTTTAAAAAGTTCTTCACCCCTTCTTGAAAAAATGTATATGGGTGCCCATGAATGTTGTCATTTTAAGTATCATATTTTATTATAGTATTAATTATTGATAATGTAACTAATATTTGTTACTTTGTATCAAATATACCTTATATATTACAATTCTAGATTTTTATTTTTGAACCGATCACTTGATACCTATTCAAATAACTTACAAGAATGGGTTGAAGATCTTTAAAATACATAATTTATTATTTGAGGATGAAATAAATAAAAATAATCACTCAAACATCACATTACTTAACAATAATAAAATAACAATAACTAGGTAGGTACAAAGTAACATTTAAATAACATTGTCTAGATAACATATTTTTGAAATCAGCCATTGTCTTTTGATAACTGCACTATAATTTTATTTAAATCATATAAAATCGAAACTATATTTGAAAAGCCACCTAATATGAATTTTTTGTTTAATTGTACTAGAGGGCTTAATATTAATAATAACATTAAAGATAAGTAAAAGCTTATATAGTTGTTATAGAAAATCAATAATAACAATGGAACTAATTATATGAAACCATAGTAAATACCATATAATACTAACAAAAATAAGTTTTCTTTTTAGAGGGGTTATGCAGTGCTAAATTTAAAATATGTTATGTTAAATATTTCATTTTATTTTATCAAACATAAATAAAGATATAAGACTTTTTTAATAATCTATACAAAATAGATTATAGATTTACAAATATTTTTTTAAAAAATGTGAATAATATATAGTATTCTAGACACAAATTCGTTCCACTATTTATTTTAATAATTTGTATGTTTTCAAGATGTAGTTAATCATTCTCCTAAAAAGTTATAGTTATAAAAATAGGATGGTAGAAAAATTATAATTATCACTTTATCAATATTATTAATCAAGTATTATATCAATTAATATCATATACTAATATCATCAACTATTAATTTAACTATCAATTAAATATCAATAGCTAGCAACAATACAATTAATCTGAACAACAAAAATAATATATATGGTGAAATACTTCATTATATAATATATTACCTGACATTTAGCAATCAAATCTTCTAGTTCTTTTCTAAGAGCAATTAATTCAGGATCTTTTGGTGGCATAATTAATAGTTATTGAAAATATAAAATAATGTAATGTTACATTCCCAAAGGACAAGAACCAAATGAACAGCAATAATATATCTAATGGTATTAGTATGTCAAAATCCAATTAGGGAGAATCAGGGCTTCAAAATAGATGTGTGTTGTAAGGACATTATATATATATATATATATTGTACAGTCTACACACTAACTGCGATTGAGTGCAGCTTGAGCAGCTTTTACTCGATTTTTTAACAACTCTAATGTACTTTCACTGATATCTTTTGATGCATTTTTAATGAGAAAATGATTTAAAAATAATGTAAGTCCATCGCGGAAGAACTGCAAACCAGGATTTTTTGATGCTTTCATAAATATAGTGGCTGTTTCTTCATCATCAATATCTTGTAATACTTTGATTAAAGTTTGTCGTACAAAGCTGACCATCAATTTGTTCAAACTTCCCCAATCAACATTCTATAGAAAAAAAATACTCGTCATATACTTATTTTCTTTAAAACTAAATAATTTAAATTACTCTTAAGATTGTTATAGGGAGCGAATGATTACGTAACATTTGCGCTAAAAATGAAGCAAGAATTGTTACTTGATTTCTTTTCAAATCTGCAATTTCTTCTAAACGCACATTTATCGATTTTTTGAAAAATGCCTAAAAACATAATTCAATTATTTAACATAATATTTAGACTTCAATAAATATATAAATCATTAAATACCTGATATTTTCTGTCAGATTCACATAATTGTTGTGCAATATATGCGAAAAATGGGTTGTATACTTTGTAAATTAACAAACAATGAATTATGACACTGACTATTTCTTCTTGTTGAGGACCTTTCAAACTTAATCTAACAAGTTTGTTAAAACCATCTAAATAATCCTGTGTAAAAAAAAATAATTCATTTAATAATTTAAAATAAATGTTTGGAGTGCCATGGAATTTAAGTGTTAGAAAAAAAATTTCCAAAATTTTTAGATTCTGGACAAATTGAATAAGCTAGTGTTTTTACAATGATGTTTATTATTTTTTTCTTTTTTTTTTCTTGTGAACACTTTTTTATTTTATGTAGTTTTCGCCAAATTTTGAGGAGTTCAAAAAATGACCTCTTTAAAGTATCATTTAGAGGCTAATTTTGATTCCAAAAGTTGATGGTCAACATTTTTGGACAAGTATTTTTATGCAAAAACATATTCATAGAAAAAGTAAATAAAAAATTAAGAATAAAATAAACATCACTGTAAAAACACTAGTTTCTTAGGTCCGCTCAAAATCTTAAAATTCAAATTTAATGAACCAAAAATAGAACAATGGTAAAATATATTAAATTCCAATTGAGTTTTGGATATAATATTATAATTATCTTCATTAAAATAAAACATTAATTTTTTACATACCTCTGCAGTGAATAAAATACAAAAAATATTTTTCCTTGTATCAGTGTTCATGCGATATTTTTTTGCCATTTCTAGTATTTTTTTGTCATAGATGTCTTTTTTTTTGTGAATATTTTGAGTATTTTTTTGTTCATTGCCTTTCCACGCTGAACCAATAATCCACCAACGACCTTTATTATCAGCTAAACATTATTCCAAATAAAACAATAATTAAAATGTATGGAAATAAGTTTAAATGTTAGAACAGTTTTAAATAATAATTAATAACCATAAATTAGAAATCACACTTACCATTAAGCAAATCTTCATAAGATATAGCTAATTCTGCTGGAGTTTTATTGTACTTATAAAATGTACGTATTAATTTTTGTAAATGTTCTATGTAAGTTGAGTAACATTGTTCTGAACTGGTGGGTATTTTATTTACATTGTTATTTTTTATCGCCGATAAAATTTCTAACATAAATTTTACTCTAGAACTAAAATAGAAAAATTGAAAAATTTAGAAATTTCATAGTATCTAAAATCTTTAAGAATTGTACCTTATTGCTGTTTTACAAATGTCTGAACTTTTTTTTTGTATATCTAATAATAATTTTTTAATTAACATAGGATTATCTTTTCTAAGATTAAACCCAACAGTTTTTAAAATGCTTAAAATTAGATCAATATGCTTCTCTTCAAATTTATCTAGAAGTTTGTCTAAAATTTCAAAAATGAAGCCACTATGAAATACCTGAAAAATAAATAAAATACATTAAAATTAAAAACTTAATAGCCTAGTGACTTTCTCATATTAATACAATTGATATTCATCAAATTAAAAATAATAATATTCATCAAAAGGCACATTATGATAAATGTGAAATTATACTAAATTAGGGATGGAAATTATATACATTTTTGCTAACATAACCTTGATATATTAGTATAATATATCGGATTACCAGTTGTTTTATTAATAACGCAAAATATTTCAAATGAAATTACTTGTGTGAAGGGTAGCACTAGCACTGTTGTTAAATATGTTTTATAAACACATATTTTTCTTAATATACTAATAATATTTAGAAATGATTATTCCAAAATCATGTTAATCCATATTGGATACTTCTGTTCCACCACAAAGGATTTTTTCAAAAGCATGTGTTACTTTATTTATCTAAAACAAGGAATAGACTTCTAAAGAAAAGGTCAAGTAAATTGCTTTTTCTCAATTCAATTGTAGGCAAACTTTGATTTAAAAATCATATTTAATAATAAATAGTTAGTAAAATTTAATTTATATTTAAAATAAACTTTTAAAACTTATAAAATTGTGTTAATAAGTAAAATAAAATTTTCATTAAAAAGTTACAAAATTATTATTTTCAAAAAGAATAATTACTACCCAGTATAGTGTATTCTGATAAGAAATCATTCATATTATAATATCTTTGTGTAAAACATGAACTAAGGTATATCTTAGTTATATACTTATATATCTACACTTAGTTCATGGTGTAAAATATGCATACATATGAATAGGCGTGCCAAGCGTGCCTGGGCACTACCCGAAATTCGGAATTCTAAATTTTTTTTCCTAATGCTTTATGGGTGAATTGTGTAGGAAGAGAGGGTTGAATGTTGAATTAACGAAAAATAATTATAAATACAAGGCTAAAATTTATGTTATTAGATTACTATGAATATGCAACGTATAAATAACAACATATTTACATACCATGTATATGAAATATACAGCTAATATAATACACAGGTCTGTATTTAAGGGAAGGCAAACTAAAAGATCTTAGAGAGAATTTTAAAGAGGAAAAAATTTAAAATGAAGTTTCATTAATGTACTTAAAAGTCATTACTCACTAATTAATATTATATTTTACTCAAAAGTTTAATTTGATACAATAAAAATAAAAATTTATCAACCAAATGTTGTTTGTGAGATGAAAAGCTTTCCAAAAGGTAAAAATTATATCACCTACATCTTATAGTTATAAAGAAGTTATAATTTGAATGATTATCAGTTTACTTTTATAACAACATTTTTGTTTTATTCCTAGAAAAACTTTTTTGGTAAACTTTTACAAAACAACAATATTACAAATGGAGTTTATTCAAATATCTATATGATACATAAGTTTATGTTATAGAAACATTACTTTAAGGAGTTTTAGCTATTTTTTGAGGATAGGTATGCTAACAATATTCCATATATTATTTTTTGATAATTTTTATTTAAATAATAATATTATTTTATGTAGGTATAACTATATTTTTATGTGATCTTTAAACCTTGAATATAGAATTACCAAATTTTTTAAAAAAATTTAATTAGTACACATTGCACACTCCGAACAATAAGTCTGTGCATGCTTATGAATATATATATATATATATATATATATACAGTCGAGTTGCGATAAATCAAACTTCGATAACTCGAAAAACTTGACAAATCAATTTTTTTTTATTTCTCTAGAAATTACAATAACACTCAGTGTATTTTAAGTCTTGTTAACTCAAATATAAAATTGTGATAAATAGCTTAGTCGAAGTATATTACTATGTTTGTTATATATGGGTATTGTGATTTGTGGTTATTTCATAAATACCAATGATTCCATAACTGATACTTATAAACAAATATCACGACGACCGAAGTACACACCTTTTTTTGTTAATTTATTTTACTAAATACATGATTTAGTATTCAATATTTATTGAAATAACTTAATATATTATACTGAAAACATTTTATAGCTTAAAGTAATAAGTATTTTAATTTTGTATTTTAAAATTTTAAAATTCGTAAAATAGAAAATTCTATTAAATTCATAAATTTTTATTGTTACATTAAAAAGGTATTAAATATTTTCGTTAACAGAGAATATTAAATATATTTAAAAAATGAATAGACAATCGAATAAAAATGCACTTACTTTAAAAGCATACAGACAACACAGCAATAGTACAATATTATCTAATTTTTTATCTTCAATTTTTATATTTGTATTCTCTATGAGTGTATTTAAGTTTGTTGCTAAATTTTGAAGAAAAAAGGCACCTAAAAAATGATAGAATATCTTTCATTATTTTAATTTAATATGAATTGATAATAAGAGGCGGATTTAAAGGAAAAGACCAATACATTAGAAGACTACATACATATACAATCACTATTCTGAGTGGAGCAAAAAACCTAGTGTTTATACGATGTTTTTTTTTTTTTAGATTCTGAGTGGTAGCGAAGAAACTTATGATTTTACAATGATGTTTATTTTTTCTTTTTCCGTGAACATTTTTTCGTATAGAATTACTTGTCCAAAAGTTTCGATCAGTAACTTTATAGATCCGGAATCACATCCAGATGGTACATCATACAGGTAATTTTTTCAATTTCTCAATACTTTTTCCAAAAAAGAAGAAAATCTATCGAAAAATTTACAAAAAACAGCAAAATATACAATTACCGGAATTTTTGCAAAATTGAAAATTGCTTTTAACTTTAGTAATAATAATGTAGCAAGAAACTTGAAACTCACCAACTACTAAGAATTATTATAAAAACATGTTATAAAAAATTTAAAAAGATTTGATCAATTTTGAGTTAAGCACATCATTTTAAAATTTCTCATTTTTTGTTAGTTTTTCAGTGATAAAATTTTTGATTCTTGATATTAAGACTTGAAAATTTAATATGATTTCACTGATATATATGTTTCATTGATCTGAAAAAATGTCGAAAATTGTGAGTCAACTTTTTTCCCTATAATTGTTTGAAGTTAGAATTTTGACGAAATCGTTATTTTTACCAAAAATTAGACACTTTAACGTACATGTAAAAATTGGTTTGATCAATTTTTTTTGAAACTTGGTACCTAGGTAGAGAATTTTATTGCAAATATTTTGGTTCAAAAAAATTTTTACGGACTAAGAATTAAACATTTTACAAATGTTGGATAAAAAAAAAATGGGAGAAATATGGGCAAATTATTATTATAATATATTTCTAATTAACACCCAAATGGTTGGCAAGTAATGTTTTTTCACAATTTTATGTATTTTTTGTTCAAAAATCTCGACCAGTAACTTTTTGAAATCGAATTTGCCTCTATATGGTACTTTAAAGAAGCTATTTATTGAATTTCTCAACTTCTCAATTTTTTGGAGGGTAAAAACTACACAAAAATTGACAAAAATGACAAAGAAACCATCATTTTTTGATCCAAACTTGAAAATTTAAAATTTAAACATAGATAGACATGTATGAGAAACATTTTGGCACAAGAAAATTTTGAAAATGTGAAAAAAAAATTTTTTTAACACTTTTTTTTAACTATTTGATAAATAGTAAAGTACAGACAAGAAAGCCGTACATACTTCATACCATAAGTATTTTTCACTTTTCAGGTAAGATACTCTTGGTGAGTGTATTAAAAATGATGGCTTTTATTATTCTTAATTGAAATCTAAATAGAAATTGATTCTTCGTTCAGAATAGTAATATTGAATAAATGATTTATCGTTTCTTTAAAACTCTTCACATTTAAGAACTGTATGTCCAGTTTTTTTGAAGTGAACTAATGTAATAAATGATATTATCTTTCATTATATTATATAAAATTTAGTAAAATATATTAATTTTTTGAATCATTTGAATCAAGTTTATTAATAATATTATACATTACTCGTATATTGTAAAATACATCATGTTTTAAAGTTAGTAACTTTTTTAATTTCATAATAAAATTTTTTTAAATCGAGAATAAAATAATAGGTATACAAATAAATATTACTATTAAATATTTAGTGTTATATTTCTATGTTATATTATAACAAGAAACAGATTAATCACAATTAATGAATATAATGTACATAAAAATAATAACCAAAATATAAAGCAAAAAAAAAAAAAAAAATCGAAAATGGATATATTTTCATAAATAAGGATATTTGTTTCTACATTTTTTTTTTAAGTGGTTATTTTTCCCATGCACCCAAGAATGTACGTAAGATAGACATAAAATTATGATATTTTATTTACCAATTTCACTTCCAACATTAGTATGCAGAACTGTTATCAGTGTACTACTTTCTACAACAATTCTGTAAGGTGTTACACTATCTGAATGAATTACTGAGTCGGTAATACATTTATAAAGTGTTTCGTTCATATTATTTCGACTATTAACCTGATAGAGATCATCAATCTGCAAATGGAGACAAATTATATTAAAATAAAAATTATATTAACTAATTGAAGGTAAATAAATTATATAATAAATCTTACTTGTCTACTAATGCTATGCATATTGGTTTCAGCCAATCTGTTTATCAGTCCTTTGACTTGTTGCCTAAGACGTATAAGTTGTTCAGATTCTTCAATTTGTTTTTTCCTTAAATGTGGAGGTATATAAACAGATGATTGTTCCTGTTATTAAAACACATCATTGATTTACTAAAAATAATATTGTTAATAAAATAAAATAAACTCACCAATACAGTACCATCAGGTTTTCGTATTCTGCCATAAATATCTTCTTTCAAAACTTTAGCTTTCTTATTGATATTATGACTATCATCAAGTTCATTGTCAGAACAATCTTCTTTTAAAGAATTGTTTTCTTCTTCATGATCGTAATTAGATTCTTCATCATGGTGGTAATCAAATGCTTCATTGTGAACATTACCTAAATGTTCCTCATCAGACACACTTTCATCTTCACACTCCTCATCATCAAGAGTTTCTTCACCCGATATATTTTCATCTTCATCTAACATTTCTTCATCAGATTCACTTAGATCTCCGTGTTCATAATCAAAAGTATCTTCATTACACGAATTGTCATCAGTACAACCAAATGTCACTTTTTTTTTCAATTTATTCAATGGTTCTTCTTGTTTCTTTTTCTGTTTCTTCTTCAAAGCGTTAATTGAGTTATAATCATCATCAAAATTAGAATCAATGTCCATTAAACTTTCTTTTAAAGTTGCGCAGTTCTTACGTGTTTCAGGATCACACACTTCTAACAAATCTAGTTAGAATTAATCTAAGGATTTATTCAATAACATTGTAAAATAATAATAAAAATATATTAATTAGATAAATTACAGAATACTTAACATAATTAAAGATAGTAGGTAGGCAAAAATATATAAAACCACTAAAAAGGATACAATCAAGTCCATCGTCAACAAAAGACTTTCCAACAGTTTTTCTCTTGTCCAGTTTTAGGTGTTTTGCCAGTTTTTTAATCTCCATATCTTCATCAACATTAGCCCGTTTCATTTGCTCACGACGACTTTTCTCAAAATGATTGTGTAATTTCATTTCTTCGGCCTTTTCTTTATTTTTTTCCACAACTCGCCAATCAGTGGAACTGGACATTTTTGTGGATTTCTTTTTGGTGTTCACTTTTTTTTCTTCCATGACTTTACTCATTACCTGCTGCAAGTGTCCCTTTTTCTGTTTTTTCATTTGTCGAATAGCCTTACGTTCTGCTTTCCTTGACTTGAACACGAATCGCTGGTCTGAGCTGATTTTAACTGATGATTTTAACTTCATTTTTAGTTTTGGAAAAACCTGTAAGGTACAAAGATGGTCTCACTTATATATGTAACTTGGATGTCATACTGTCACTACTCATATCAATATATTAATAACCTAACCTCACAGATATACCTAGTCGTGCCATAAGTTCTGTCCCTATTTATCAGTTGTTCTATAAATATTTTATTATACCGCTAATGACTTTGTTTTCAAATATAATTTTAACCAAATGTCTTATCTACTATTTCTGGT
>JAIPRM010004631.1:0-22482 GCA_025469315.1 Stegophylla sp. TES_Ste_2020 | reverse complement strand
CCGAATTTTCGCATTTTTTTTTCTTATATTATTAACTTCCTTCGTTCAGAATCGTTTTACTGAAGAAATGATTTATCGTTTCTTTAAAATTTAATACGCCCGTCAAGAGAATACCACCCGTCGTGCGTAGTCACCCATCGTGCGAAGTACACCCATCGTGCGAAGTATGTCCGCTTTTTTTGAATAGTATAACTGTTCAAATTCATTCACAAACGAACGGTGAAAATTAAAAAAAAATTAATACCGAGCAGTTTCAAATTCTACTGTAGTGGGTTCTTTTTTGTTACATAATATGCTGAACGTTTAAAATTTAAATTGTTGGAACTCTTTTCCAAATCTTTGCAATGGACTATTAAACGTCTTAGTGACACAGATATCTGTTCGTATGTCGAACCATCTTTGTGATCCAAACGTCAAGATAAGATAATTTCAATTGAATGGATCATTATAAAGATGTATGAATTTCTCTCTACTTTTTATCGAAATTCTCGAGTATTTCGTTATCTATTATCATAAGGGTATGATGGTATCATAAGGCTATGCACTGGGTGTAATAACACCTGTTGTTATTTATAACGAAATTAATTCATTCTGGGGCTTCATATTCGGTCAAGATGTGGACCATTTTCTCCATGACGTACCCAATACCGTATTCTCATCGCACTATGTACCGGTAAACGGTTCAAAAACATTGAAACTTGACGTAATTATTATAATATTTTTCAGTAACATTCGGGAATGTGCCCGACATACGGGCGACCGGCGTATCGGAAGGAATTTAAGTAGGTAATAAATTTCAATGTGCTCGCAAAACAAGATGTGCATACAATAACAATTTTATTATTGCGTACTTATACGCCTATCATCACATTATAATATACGCGTAAACGCCGAAGCTTATTCCAAACCAGACGCATTAAAACGACGTATTATATAAACGACTGACAACCCTAACGATTGGTATAGCTGCGAGTGTATAATAATAATAATAATAATAATTATGATGATAATAATAATAATGTAATGTGTGTTCGAGAAAATAAAACATATTATGATTTCGTTGATCAATTAAGCCCTCCGCGCGCGCGCGCGCAAACACATTGCGGCGATTTAGCCGTCAGCGGGAAAATCATGTGTGTGCGCACATTAACGACACCGCCGAATGCACAGCGGCGATTCACCATATTATGATTAAACACTTGTTGTGTACATTTTTTTTTTTTTATCATCCATTTTATTTTCGATGTTAAATCTTTTTTTATTACCGCGTACACGGAGGTCGGTGTGATAAAAAAAACATAATCGCGGCGGGCCATTAAAATAATATTATTTTTCAATAGTCCCCGGGGCGCCGATGAAAAACGCGGCGTGTTACGTGCACACGGCGCGGCGTTTCGACAGGAGAGACGGACTTGGACGATGGCTTCGGAGCCATTATTATTTAGATCAAAAAACGAGTGCGGGGATTAAAGCAATACTTGAATTATTACTAACACGAAAATTCAATTTTTTAACCACACGATCGTAAAAGTGGCGGACGCTGTAGATAAACCTGCAGCCATATTTTATGAGTGCATGTACCTATTGGCGGATACCATACCGATGTTCAGTAAATAGATTGTCACGAAAACCGAATGACAAGACTATGTGTGTTACAAGCAAATGTTTGATTTTGATACAGAAAAACTCTTACGCGAGAGCAAAAGAAAATATTAAAAACATTTTGTAATCAAAGCGCGTAAAACATAATAATATTGTAATTTAGTTCATTTGTTTTTAATTAACTAAAAATATCCAATATCATCAAAACACTAAGTTCGTACTAGTTACAACTAGTACGAACTTACAATTCATAAAAATATTAATTTTATTGAATAAAAACCTATATACCGGCTATATCACATACTGCTGAATACCTATGGGAAAACAATCAATTGGCTATAAATCACCATATAGTGAATATAATAATTGTTAAATTGTTACAAATTAGTTTATAAGTCATACATATAACTAATTAATATAAAGTACCAAAAAGTATCCGAAATAAAAATAAAATTTTTTAATTTACAACTGTTTTCCTGGATCAAAGAGCTTAACGGTTAAGCCTTAACCACAACAAAATACACAAGTTTACAGAGGATTTGGCAAAGTAAGCATAGTCATTAAATATATTCCACATGCCAACGAGAGAAAATGTTTTAAAGTATGGGATTCTAGTCAGTAAAAAACTGTATCGTTACGCACTACGTAATACCTAAAAACAAATATTTTATTTTTAAAAGAGTTCATTAGCATTTTGAATTTTCCAATTTACAACTCAGTATTACTCTATATATCAGAGGTTTTTAAACATTTTCATCAACGAGTATGACTAGGCTGTTCTTTTAAATAGTAGTCATAAAACCTAAACATACCTACTGAAAGCTAAATTAGAAGAACACATTTTATTATCAAATTGATGTTTTTAAATTTTACATAATTGTACTTATGCAAATTAATTTTAAAAAGTATGTAAATTTAATATGAATTTGTTTTTGCTTATTTTCAATTAGAACACTAATATCCTGATGAATCAAACTTATTTTCCTTCAAAAATCGTTATCGAGCCTGATTTGTACATTTTTTTGAGTAAAATTTAGTGGTTATTATCAAATGTTTTTTTTTTTTTTTTTTTTAAAGGAAAAATAATTTATATAAAATCTTCACTTTATTTATTTTTTATTTAAAAATACCATCTGAATTTCTTTAGCGTACCATCGGTTGGAAACCTCTACTCTAGACAAATCGTGTGATAAGGAATTTTTATCAAATAAGGTTTTAAAAGGTTATAAATTCAACGCCAAGTGTATCTACACATTATTACGTTAATAATACAAAAAATAATCTCTAGATAATATAACAGGACTAAATTTAAACTAATGATGTTCAGAGCAGATTCATTATTTTTTCCGTGTGCACATAACTCTTATGATTTAAAAAACCTAAATAAAATATTCTTCGTTTGAATATGGTATATGTTGATATAAACCAATGGTGTTTTGTAATTAGTATTAAAACTCAAATAGAGATTAATTTATGCAAAGACTATATTGTCTATATTATATACAAACTCCAAGCATAATTAATTCGCAAGTCAAATGCTCTGTAAAAATCAGAAATAATAACTTCCATGGTCAAATTATCTAGCACACAGTTAACATATTATTACGTAACAAACTGAAAGCGAAACTGAGAGCTGCAAATATTTTACTGAAAAATAATAAATATAACATAATTAGACGATTGTATACGAAAGAATGCATACGCGCACACGTGAATATATAAATACATAATTAAAAATTTCACTGTATCTTTATCGTTCGTGCAACGCTGTTTGCGTATTGTATTTAGTTAATTTTACGAAGTGGACGATATTTATATAAGAGGCATTACTCTATTGAATACGATAAAAACGTAATTTGTAGGAGACACTTTGTATGTTTCTACATCCAGAGTTGGATTTGCATAAACTATCAGGAAGGTGTATTCGCCACTTTAAAAATTTTAATTAATATATTAAATATGTCACATTTTACACAAAATATATTATGCACAATTCATACAATTTAAGTCTTACAAATGAAAATAATTTTTTTTTTTTTTTTTAATAATTTATAATATTTAGTAATCATTTTTACATTTATAATATTATACCAAAACAGTTATTATGTCAAGGTGGTCCGTAATCAGAACTACTTTAAATATATGATTGAGAAGTTTCCCGAAAAAACACAAATCGCGATTACAACAGCGAAAGAATCCTGCTTGTTAAAAGGTGTACCCGATTCCTTCCCGTAATACATGATTTATTGAATAAATGAACATTGAAACTTTACACATTATAAAATTTCGCGATTATGGAATAACTCGATTCCGCTTATGTAGCATCAAAATGTAAAAACAAAATATATCCAGTAGCAAATAGATAAGTGAATAAAAATGATGAATTATCTAGATTAGTGTTTGAATCAGTTTTATATTTCACTATTAACAGAGAAAATCACACAATCAATTTTAAAGAATTTAATATTTTATTGAGCGAGTCTGAATTGTGAAAATGAATATTTTATACTACTATAGAACAATTTTTCCATTTTTTAACATTTCAGACCAGATTTTTCTCGGACCCTAGGTATCATCTATTTTTTCATATCTTATAAATTAAAAAAAAAAAAAAAAAAAAAAAGATAAAAAGCCTTCATGAATACACACAGTATTTATTGTCGACGTTCCTCGCATCAGCCGTATGTTCTCCATGCCATACATACGTGCGTACATATTATAGACTTAATGTAAAGCATAGTAAAGCGTTCAAACGTTTTCGCAGCAGAAAACGTTTTGACGACGGCACGCGCCACGACCGACATGCGCAATTGAAAACACGAGTCTCGTTGAAATGATAATTCAGAAACGCTCCCCGGTCGACGTTTGATGATGACCGTACCGGAACGATGCGACAACATAAACGCAGCAGCGTGAAAACGTTTCGTACGTCTAATATTATAATATTATGTTCCCCGTGCGTTCCCTGAAAAGCGACCACATGCGTTGAAAACAATATTATTATTATTATTATTATTATTATTTTTACTTTAACGAATACAAATTGACTCCGGACGGGAAATCGACCGACATTACTGGCTGACCTACGCTACTACTGAGGACTTTCATACGTCAACCTACTGCACGACTATCGGTTTAGTACGGGAACATCATCAATCGTTCAAAAGCCTTAATCGACACGCAGTAAGTCCATAAGCTTCCGGTCAATTCTGTGTAATACATATTATATTATGTATGACGCACTGCACCAAAACAAAATAAAACAAATTACCAGGGACTATACCTTTATATATTTATTATATTATTAATATTATTAGATTATTGTATTTATATATGCATTATATCAAAGTCGTCAAACTTGTGATTAAAAAAGGTCTTTTTTAAAAAATTTTCGTTAATCACAGTAGAATAAAAATGTCACCCAACACGATTTTGGTTTACCTGCTCAATTCTGAAGAATATCAATAGGTAAATAACAATAAAAAAATACACTTATATTTAATTAAATTAAATTTTAATCATTTAAATTATTTTGATATAATTTTTTCAATAATTGTGCTCGTTTTAAAATTACTTTTGAAAATATAGAAATAAAAATTAAGAAACAAACGAGAGAGCTGAAAAAATGCTAAAAACTTGGTATACAAATAGGCAATATTCAACCCATACAGGTTAAATTGATATAGGTTACTATTACAGATTACAACTTAACCTAACCATAGGAATGTCGCACCTGTGAGAATAGTCTCATATTGTTCGTGATCACAAAAAATGGTGTACACCTTATGAAAGTTGAAATTGCAAAAATGCGTATATTGACACACATCGAAATCCATTGTGAACATGGTACTTTGCCAAAAAGGATTATCGTGTCATTTTTTGGTTCAGTTGGTTGAAACGATGATGTGTTAACAGCAAAGCAGCGCGGTGGTCCAAATATATTACATATAAAAGATATAAAGAGGAAGTGCGGTTTTCCGGAGCTCTTTGATGTCCATTTGTATTGTATACCGTCGTTAACAAAAATGCAAATATAATATATTTTAGATAAATTAAACACACTGAACGCGTGCGGCAGAAGAAATTTGCTGAGCAGATCTTTTAAATAACCCACACTGACGAAGACGAAGACGAATACTTTCGTTTTCGACTACACCGAAAATTTACACATTGTCCTTCGTCATCGCGAACCACCAATAGAATATGTTTTGGCAAATTTACTATTTGATTACAATCACTTACAATGTCATGACGTGTGACATACAACGAGATACTGAATAGCTTGCCAAGTAGACAAAAATTTTAAAATACGTACACTGTCAAAGGTACAGTCGATTAATTTCAATTCGATAACCAAAATAACGCAACTTATACAGTTCCAAAAAAGCAATTTAAATTTTAACGAGAGTTTTGGCTGCGTCGTCGCTATTATAATGTAGTGACAGCAAAAATGATTTGTCGTTGAAAAACGAATAATAATTACAATTTAAATTACTTTTACTGAGTGATTCCGTAGGGGTTATTGTAATAAAATATACGGTAGTTTATAATTTATTTATTATTCGCACAAGCCGTAGCAAATGTGTTCGATAAAATTGTTGCATTAAATTATTATGATTAGTGTCGATTGTTTAGGTGAAAAATAAAATAAAATTATTGATTAACAATAATTATTGTAGACATTACGGAAAGCTACATTATTAACATATTATATCATAATAATTTATTAATTGATTGTACCATATATACTAACAGTAGCGGCAGAAAATACGAGTGCTATCCTAACCGATATTATTAATGGCGAAAATTATTGTTCGATGATGTACTAAATACATCGTATACTACGCTGTAGTCTGAGAGAGAGTATTTCATGTTGAGTTTCAGTCAAATTCTTAAATTTAAAAATTAAAACACGTGCGCGCGACAAGTCATGATGTATACAGGGTGTCTTAGTACGGCTTGACAAATGAAATAACTTTTGTTCTATTAATAATTTTTAACTCTTTTTTTTAATTATAAGTAGGTACAGAATCGTACTAAAACAACCGTTATTGCTTGTTTTTTTTAATTTTTTCGTTAGGACTCAAATTTTAAAATTTAAGATTTTATACTTACAGTTTTAGAAAAAAATCATAATAGAATAACATTGTCCAATTAATATTAGTGATATTATGACGTATTTAACAATTTAACAATATTATTAAATTATTCATAAACTTAAACAATGATAAAATATACTTATATAGAAGTAAGTATATATTATATTTTATATATAAGTAATATATACATAAATATATGTAAGTTATTGCTACAATTCAATGCAGTAGTAATAATTATTATTAAAAAAAAAAAAAAAAAAATGTAATTATTAATAGAACAAAAGTTTAACTGCATTTGTCAAATCGTACTAGGACGATATAATACCAATTATATTACGAGACGAATATTCTTGTTCGACCGCTACTGCAAACGTTGAATTACGTTTTAATCGCACCGAAGCCCAATTTTAAATGTACATAAAAATTCCCCCGGGCGATATTTAATTTACGCACGTGGTGCTTTTAGATTGTTTCGCGTTTGATTTACTGCCGCTTCGCCCCTCAAAGATATTCCGCACAAAATATCGGACACGCTAAGATTACGTAGTATATTATCTTTTCGAACATATCGCTGTGCACTGTGCAAGTTAGATCATTTTATTTGCGTGCGGGCACCTTGTTCGCGTTTTGTGCACCGCGTTTTCACACTCGCCAAAATTTGACCTGTTTATGACATAATAATATATTAGATATAGGTAGTGCAGCCACACTGTGCGGACACAATACATCCGTAATTAGTAATAAATTATTATAATATTTTATTGTTCGATGACGCGTCTTAATAATTATGTCATCGGCAATGGCACCGCACTGCGCGGCCAAATCGTTTATTTTTTTTTTTATTCAATAAAATAATTGGCAAATTTACAACGTATAAAAGGAACGGAATCGGTCAAATAATTTATTCGTTTACCGGTGGCGAGAAAATACATCAAGATCAAGATACACCGGATACGATTAAAACGGAATTTCGCATGGACTACCTATATAATATTATTATATGAATATACGTACACCCATATTGCGTCTGTGGCGGGTTAATTTCCACGAGGTCTGTGCATAAATATTTGTTTTTGAATTGGAGGGGAGGGGGGTGACCAGGCAGAACAAAACCAAACGTAAGCAACCCTGCGGGAAACGGCCATAAATAATTGCGGCAGTTCCCCAAACGATTAGTCGGACCGTTAAATATTTTATAAGCCTGCCCCGTGGCGTTCCACGTTAAAACCTTAAAACCGATCAAATAAGGGATAGTTATGGCCGCAAAAACGTTCGCACAGTTGACCTATACCGACTGAAGATTATTTTCTACGCAAAAATCTACATTAGAATGTAAAATTTAACCTATTATCAACGCGCAGTTAATTAAGACTTTCATATAAATTGTTTATAATTGGATCTCTTTATAAATACGTGGTGGAAAAACGTTTACTTATACATTGGACACTGGTCGAATAAATTATAGACCTATTATATGAATATAAACATGTTGATATGTATATATTATACAGTTCATAAGCGCAAATATATTTCGTTATTCATATTTTAAATGCACATCACGATTTTTTTCTTACAGCGATAAAAAAATAATTTTTCAAATAGCTCGTTGTGTTTTAATCTGAAAATAATTTATGACTATTAAGAATAATACTGCTAAGGAACACAATTATTAAAAGTCAAAAATGATGTTCAACTGAAAATGAATTAAGAATGTACAAAATTTTAAATAATTATACCATATTATAACTACATAAATAATTAGCATACCTACCTAATTTTCTATGTTTAATAATCGCAGAGATTTTAAAACCTATTATTTTCTTCTAGAATTACACGGTAACTAATATTAATAGTTCAATAATTAAATTTCGTTGTATGCAATTTGCAAGTCTAAAAACGTATTTAAATATTTTCACGCTAAAACAACATACTGGAATTATGCAAAACGGTATCCCTAAAATGGAACGGGGAACCTAAACTAAAATGCAAAACGTTAACTTAATGCTCAGACTTCACAGGAATACATAGTCATAAAATGTAATTCCTCTTTAAGAACCTTCTGTACCGTTGACATTTTCCTAATAAAGATTTCAACATTGACTTTGAACCAAACCAGTATAAACGTATCAATTAGCTTCCAATTTGTAGTTACTTTTGGACACTCCATTAATTTACGTACTCGGACCAAATTATATGACCGAGTTAACTCAAATTTCTGGTCTCCTATAATTATATTATTACTCATATACCTACCAAAAATTATTAATGAGTTTATACGACGACGTCTCTATAAATTTAGAACAAACATAATAGATGTGGGCAGGAAAAGTTTGTCATTTTTATGTTGCCTATAATATTATGTTATGCATGATATAATACGTCGATTGTTCTTATCTTAATTTCTTCGAAATTATGCTACGAACACCACCTCTTTTTTTAAAATGTCATAAATAACCTATTAAATTTACATTCTAAACTATTATTATTTGAACTTGGTGAATCATTGACAATACTTAATATAAATTAATAATTATATAGCTACAGATAGTTAAATTAATTTTTTGAATAATAACTAATGAGTTAATGTAAATTCAGATGGTTTTGATTCTTATTTATTAAAGAAAATTAAAAATATATTATACCTAGCTATAGCAATACAGTAACAGATTCTATCTTTGGATTGGCGCTTTTGAATTAAATATAATAATTTAAGCAAGGCAGTTATTGATGTAAAAAAGTTTTATTCGAGTAAATGGAGAATTTGCAACTGCTTCATTTCATAAATACAAGAATTATTTTATACAGTGGGTTTCATAAGGAATAATGAGTATTTTTCAATTTTAATAAAGCAAAAATTACATCCAACTTCCGATTGATTGAATATATTATATACTTTATGAACGATTTTATGCATATTTATTGCTAAAAACGTGCTCAACCATGCAAGAATATTTATAATAATGCAAAGCGTATTTCATTTACACTCTATATAAATACTCGTAAGTACGAGTTATACGTTTTCAATAAAAAACTGCATAGTTATTAATAGATAAATAATTGTATTAATACAATAATAAATGGTATATGTATTAAATGTTTAAATAATATATATTATAGATATTTATTACATAGTACCTACTACTAATAACGCGAAAAAGACTATTTTTTGAAGTCTGCACCTTAAATAAAATTGGTGGATAGGAGTGGTAGGTGATGATGATGTCCACTATTACTTCATTTTAATGATAAATTCAGTCAGAAAATGAACAACAACTGAAATATGTACTGATTTGTTTGTAAAGAGTGGTGGAATTGATTATAGAATAAACTGACTATTAATTAATAATCAATGGTGGTGATAAGTATAGAAAATGTCCGGGCTTCACACAAAATAAATGTTCTGTACGCCACTGTCAACAAACTAACATATTATATAATAATTATTATAAATTTTAAGTTTATTCCTAATTTATCATTGAAAATATGTTTATTTTATCAATATAAATACCAAGATATAGTTCAAACGATTTACGATTTTATATATTTTGTGTTACGTATATTGACTTTTAATGAAAATGGCGTAAACCAGTATTCATTATTCCCCAAATAAAAGTGTACAGAAAACTGCCAGTTCTTGTGATTATGTGATATGAACACGGATTCCCTTGGACGTGGATACAAAAACAATTGATGAGAAATCTAATTATTAAATGATTATGACACGTACATACCTGGTACGAACGGAATTTTACAAGACGATCAAACCTGTTTTACATTTTTACCACGAGTACCGTCATCGAATATTGGCATTATGGTTTATCTGTGTAGACATTATTAATGAAAGAAGCAAATAAACTTGCATTGACAGTATAGCCATAAGCAATTTATACGTGGCTCCTCTAAATTAGATTGGTTTCGTTAATGCTATAATAAATCGGAAACGACGAAAACAAATGTGTTTGGTTGATTTATGTATTATACGTTATAACACGCGTTTGAATAAAAAACGAAAAAAAAAAGACTGTTCGAAATCGTCTTCGGATTTGTCATTATTAAATTGTTAAAACAAAAACTACAATACCTACGGTATTAATTATTAATTATTATTAATATTATACATTAGTGCCTACGCGCACTACCATAATATTATTATATATATATATATATATATACACATAGGTAGAAGGTACACAAGAACCAGATAATAATAATAAAAAAATACATCGAAAATATAATCAGGTGTTTATTTAAATATACGAGATGTGTCTATTTCATTATAATTTATTAATTGCAGGGAGCTATTATAAAGATGCCTATATATATGCTATTAACACGTGAAATAAACTTGGTGTTTGAAGAAACTAATAAAATTTAATAACCGCCCCAAGAAATCAAAACAGAAGATACATAATATTAAAGGTGTAATTAATTCGTTATAATGAAGCCTTAAATGAACAATCGACCCACACAAAAATCCCCATTATAATTCGGCTCTTGTCGACATAATATAATTATGAACTGTAACAGGATCAATAAAAAATAAAAATAAACTTGAATTAGAGTATATGCATGCATGCGTGAAACGATTTTGGAAACGGAATTTTTATATGTAAAATCACGTTAGTAATAACTAGATAAAATTTATGGGCGCCCTTCTGACATTATGAGTGTGTAAACAGACGATAGCTTTAAAAAATTTAAAGCAATTAAATGTGATTTTATAATGCTGTCCCCGTTTTTATAAAAATAAAGTTCGTCTGTACGCGTAAATTTCTGCAGAGATACATGTCGCAACATTTAACATAAAATTAAGTGTTAATGCAGATTCAAGTGATACATAAAATAGTCGTATAGAAAACAAGAAAATATACTACTTCGCACAAGGCATAAAAATGTGTGAAATTAAAATTTATGATAGATTTATAACTACACCAACACATCAATACATCTTAAGTCGATAATTTAACTAAGTTCATAATTATTGTTTAACACAAACAAAATAAAATGACACATACACTTTATGAAATGAGATCTGAGTGGACTAAAAATATTTCCTTTCCATTATTATGTTACTCAAAATTTTTGTTTCATAAGATAATAAAAGTAAAATTTGAACAAAAAGAGTAATGATATACTAAAACCATTGCTTTGTATGGGGTTATTTGGGGGAAATGTTAGACAATAATATGATGTAATGTGAAGTAAAAAAATAACTAATTTAACTCACTCAGTAACTTAAAATGAGCCAAATGAAAAAAAAAAATAGAAATGGTCGTACACACATTGCTAATATAGTATGTCATAAATAAAAAAAAAAATTTACGGTAGAATGATTTTAGCCGGTCACAGAGACAGTAAAGTTGTATAACTTATTCTGTGTATAATTATGACCCCAAAGTATATTGGGTAATGAAAAATAATTAGCTTTATTCCTAAGATACGTGTGACGAGCGAATTGAAAGAAAACTACTACCTCCTACTCAAGAGTATTATTTTCATGCTAAAATACAATTATATTCAGTAGGTTTGGAAGACAATTATTCACCCGATACACATTTAGTAATTATATATTTTACCGTTACTGTGTCAGAACATAATATAATTGATACAGCGACTCAAATAATAAAATTGCCATTATAATTTTCGGTATAATCGACCCAAATAGACATATAGCCGCAGATAGACATCATTCGTTGAATTTCAAATAAAGAATCTCAAACAACAGTTAATTCCGAAATGGATGACCACCTAGATATTTTTACAATGTACAAGGTGGAAAAAATATAATAAAAATATAGCAAAACTTTAAACTTGAATTATTATTTCTTTCGAATTATTCATTTAAATATAAAGTATAAGATTTCGTTTATGCATATTATGTGAAATTGGAAATTAATTCAACAATTCTGTAAAATGAAAATAATGAAAACATCAAAAACATATAAAATGCATATTGCTAATAGTAATTATTGCGAAAAACCGGTTGTGAATTTTCATAATTAGATCAATTTTTTTTCTTTTTAACAACATAAAGTACACGATCCTTAAATTTTTAATTTTAATCAAAAGATACAATAATTAACAAATGAATATGAAGCAGAGGTAATTATTTAAATTACCATTTAAAATTATGTTTAAAGGATCATAATATCATATGAACATTAACTATAATAATAATGTTGAAATATGTTCGTTGATTTTTCATGGTCGTAAAATTAGATAATGTGTGCAATTTAAGTAAACTCATGTAGAAAATAATAACTGAAATTAAATACTTTGTGCGTAGGTATAGATTTTATACGATTTTCGAAACAGTAGTATACTGTAATCAAATAATTAACACTACTGGGAATGTAAAATAATCATTGCAGAATTAGAACAATAAATTACAATGAAAACACGACAATCCTCCTAAGGCAATAACAAATAAAACAGTTATGATAAGGAACAAAACAAAACTTAAAGTCTGTAAACCTGTCTTTGGACACAGAATTAGTATAAGAAACATTCTTTTTTACTTTTTATAGAGCCATTTATGTTTTTAATTTACTTGTTTTGTCTATATCATGGCAGTCTTAGAACAATTGTAGCAAAACCTTACGATTTTTTGTTTTTTGTTGTTATTTATAGGTCAACTATACAGTAATATTTTCACCAGTGAAAATTCACAGATATTAAGCAATACATTTTCTGACAAAAACATGATCTCTCGTAAAAATCTTTAAAAATTATAATTATTTTGTTAATTATAAATACTACGTGTTACACAAACATGTCGTTCATCACTATTGACCGTGAAGTGTAAATTTTTTATGCAACTATTAAAACATTTTGGATTTTTAGTTTATACGTAATCACAATACACTATTATTTATATTGTAAACCATTCTGTTGACATAATTTTACACACACACACAGATAGGTTAGGTAGGTATAATAATCCATAAGACAGTAACGAAACTAATGCTACATAAAATTTACTTTACAGTGACAACATTGTGAAATCTAAATATTTTTCTACTTCTTATATCATCAATAATAAAACAATTTTTTCGTTTTTATAATTATTTTCGACTTAATTTGAAATACTGACAGATGTGTAGTTTAAGTTTATGTGTAAAAAAGTATTATAAAATATCTATTCGATAATATTATTTGAATTATTTAACATTTTAAAGGCAATATTGCTATGAAAAACGGTTCAACAAACTTTACGTAACACGTCTTCTGCTATTTTGTAAATATATTTTTTTAACTAATAAAAAAGGTATATGTAGGTACATACTATTTAGTCTCGAGTGTTATGTTTTGAATAATATTTATAATTTATTTATATCATTAAAAAAATAATATTAAAAATAATATTTTAAATCGTTCATCATAAAATAAATTATCAAAGAGAAACTAAATGCAATAAAGAAATACAACGCGATCCGTTAAAAATATTAAATGTACCTATTAATAGTTAGGTATACAACCCTAGAACATTTTGACCATTAAGATGAAGTCTATAAAAAATAATTTAATTTATAAATAATGAATTTTTTTTTATTTATTTCATAGACTAACGTAGGTACCTATCTTGTATCTACAGCATAATATATGACGAACTCTAAGCCCAACATTAATTACTTATACCAGCCTTGTAAAGTATTCGAATTAATGTTGGAATGTTTGAATTAACATATTTTTTGAATGCAAACAGTCGAATAATATTTTAAATACTACCAAAAAAAGTTTTAAAATACGTATTTGCTCGATATTCTGAGTGTCTCTTTTAGAAATTCTCAATTCACAAAAAAATACTTTTTTCTAAACTTGAGAATTTAAAATGCGAGACAAAAATTGACTTTTCTTATTTTGAATCATAAATTAATACTGGCACATAATGAATATTATGAACATACATTTTTGCTTTGAAATCGAAAAATTAATGGCTCATTACATGAATTTTAGTTCACATTGATATCATCTATATAATTTCACACTTGGTGTGTTTACAGATATATATTCGAAAATATATTTAGTAAATTATAGTCGAACACTTATTATTCCAAATACAAAATAAATTTATTTTTTGCAACAATAATCTTCACCTACATAACATGCTTCAATTTATTTTTATTACAGTATAGAAACCTACACAAATCCTAATAAATGAGTGGATACAAGGCTTCGGTTTGCTAAATAAAATTTAATAATTAGTCAAAAATCGTTATCAGTTTAGAGTTGTTGATCCATTCGTGTTTATATTATCTACAACGAGATCGATATTCCGTATAATCAATATCTAGTAAAATAACCGTTATTTATTAAAATAATGAAACAAAGTTCATAACATTAACTCTTTAGATGCCTACAAAGTACACACAGATTATATCTTAATGGAACATCCTAAACTAATTAATTAAATCGCTATGTTATGTATAATCCTTCAAGTACCTGGATATAATATGAACATACCTTTCAGAGTAATTTCCATAAATTTAAAATTAACGTAAAATTGTATTTCGTTGAAAAAAAATGTATCCAACTAAGCACAATATTTATCTTCAAAAACGAATTAGTATACATTTGCATAGGTGCTGTTGCCACTAGTTAAATATACATGGCACAGATGTTGAAGAAGTTTGTAAACGATTTATACGGGTACAAGTCCTATTCAAAAAGTTATGAATTGTTTGACCACGCTATATATCAGTCATACTTATACTGCTATATTAGTTATACTTGGACAGAGTAATTGCTAAACATAATATACATAAATTTACCCATGACTCAATAAAATGTTTTCGAAAAAACACGTTGTCTGGACTGCATAGTTTGGCCAGTGGAAAAAGGTCGATTTTTCGAAAACGATGAAACGGGTTTTTTCCGAAGAGTGACATAAGTAACCCTGAGTGTTGGAAAGGGCTGTTTTTTCGTCACCGACCGTAAATTCGCGATTAGCATTCGGGGTAGGTTCGAAATTCCAAATAACAATATAATAACAAAAATAAAGGGGGTAACAAAAAAAGAAAAAAATAATAATAATAAAGAGGACACATTAATTAGTTCAGCTTGTCAAGTACCTTGTATCCGCCACACTTGTGGCAGGCGATCACATCTCCATTGTGTTTGCTGACGGTCTTGTGGACGTTGCCACTACCGAAATTGTTGTAGTACGTCATCGTGCGACATTTGGGACGGTGAAAACGAATGAAAATAATTTACGCGATGTGCGTTGGGAGTTTCCGCGGACACGACGGCGATGTGGAAATAAAACGTAAAAAACGAAAAAATTAAATAAAATTTAAAAATTAAAAAAAAAAAAAAATGAAACGAAAACGATGCAAAACTAAACAATTATGATAAAAAAATCTTACAATTATTGTAATCAAAAACCGGACGGAACGCGCGCGCCCGTTAAAAATCTACGACTAGGACCGCTATAATAGTTTCTGTAGTGGTGTTACGTCCGTGTCGTAGTTCGGACGCGACGCGATTGTCATTCGAAGACGATCGTCGTCGTCACGGGCAGCGCGGCTTTTCGTAGACGCGTTGTCGACCAACACGCTCGCCGTCGGACTGCGGACTGAACAGAGTCCTCCCGGCGTGATTCTCGCGTGCATTTTCACGGTCCGGCGGATGCCGCGGCCCGCTACGTGTGCAATTTGATGACGCATATTATAATAATATTAATAACAATAAAATAATATACTATCTGTTAACAATAATAATAATAATAATAATAATAATACAAAATATACACTTTGGTGTTCGACGACAATAGCAGGTGCCGTGTTTGTAGACGTCCTAAGCCAGCCCCATACACTGACAGATATAGGCGTGTACAAGTCGAGCGTCAAATAAACAAAATATTTTTGTATACCTATATAAATATATATATATCGTAGTATCATAGACCATCACAGTATATATATATATATATAATATATATATTATATAGGAGGGATTGTCGCGTAGTCTTACACGAGCAATTTTTTTTTTTTTTTGCCATTGATGTCTATCGTTGTGTACGACGGAGAACGACTGAGAACACGGACTTACACACAGACACAAAATATAAAAATGTGGTAAAAAGCGACGCGCGTATTTTCGCAGTATACATTATGTCATTAAGCCGATCGTAAAATAAACCGAAAAAAACTACGAGGAGCAGACGTAGTCGTCATGCGCGTCAAATACACAGTTACTATGTGACCACACACGTACTCCCCCTCCGCAGTTTTACTATTTATTTGCACAAACAAATAATTACAATCTGTAAAATTAAAAACGATAATCAATATTATACTTTGACAAATCCTTTTTACGTGATCATTGTGACTTGCTGCAGACTGGAGAACGTCCATTCAATGACACTACTTCAATCCTCAAATAATATACCGTATTGTTATTAAGTATAGCACGCGTATGATTTAAGTTATTGTCTCAGTGACGGAGGAGAGATTAATAGTAGATTATACTATCAGGGATTTTTTTAAATGGGAAGCAAAGAAGACGGAGAGTCTGAACTAGACGTCCTAGTAACCTAACGCACAATAATATGTTACGTAGTACACCCGGATCGGTAGGGAAATTAATGTGAGAAAATTACTCCGGAAAATAGTTTGAAACTTTCAGGATGCAAATTTCTATCTCGATGGGTTTTACGTCGTTTTTTTTTTTATTGTACTCGGATAATTTGCAAGAGTTGTTGGGGTACTTTTTTTTTATCGCCGTTTTTAATATTAATCTCAGGATGGACGGACATGTAATAAACGTATAATATAGATTGTACGGTTTGTTTTTAGTTTATGATGTTAGATAGTTTCTATTCGCAGTTATCGTATTTTCCCCTCTCTACGATTTAATTGCATATTATATACAGGAGGTATTTCGAATACAATAGTATAGTGCAGGCAACACCACGATATCGTGTGATGATTTTTTTAATATAACGTACAATTTGACGGTGTTATTCTGTTATTTTTGTGTAGGTAGTATTTAAATGGATGCTTTTATTTTACAAGTATGTGTATAAGTAGTCTAGGACATCTCATTGTTTTCAAAAAACAACAAGTATTGAAGAATAACTATTTTTCCCAGGGCAGAAAATAAAATAATAAATAATAATTTGTTATTGTTAAAATATTGTCAGCAATATAATGTAAAGTATGATGTATTTGAATGCAACTAACATCAAAATTTAAAAAACAATAGTGAATGGATTTTGTTTAACCTAGATGATTAATGATCTGCAAAATGCAAAATAGTCATTAATAATTTTTACAGTCAAAACAAATTAATGGGAAATTCGAAGTAATCTCTTACAATTGTTAATATTAAGGAGTTTTATCAGTCGACATAAAATGAAATTTTTTATGAAGCGCCCACTTAAATTTAAAAAAGAATAAATATATATTGCGAAAAATGCAAATATCTTCCTCAAAACTGAGGAAGATTGTGTGCTGCAAATTACAGAAAGTCCTAGAATTCATACTGGCTCCCATTTATATAGCATGTATGACGATGTTGAAGGTCTTGGATTCAAATTTGCTAAATATCTAAAACCTATTTCACACAATGAAATCAAATGCCGTAAAGTATTGAACATTTTTGGTTTTCTAATGAGACTTTCAAAAAAACTTTAACACTTTAAGATTCAATTAAAGCATTGCCTAACCATGACTCCAAGTGCCATCCTCCATCCCTGGTGCCAAACTATGGAAGATGGGTTGCGAGACAAGTCGACAGAACCTGATCGATCTTGCCTCTGCCCCGTGGTAGTACTTAATTTGATACTACACGTACCTTTCTGATTTTGAATTGACGACATAACATGTCGTCAATTTAATCTCTGATGCTTTACGAGCCGTTTGCCAGACAGCCGGTCTTATGTCTTATGATGGTCTAGTGCGTTCCTTCCTAATTTGCTGCCACCTACTTTGCTCTCTCTTCTTTTTTTCTTCTTCTTTTTTAATTTTAAGAATTTAGTTTGCAAAAAGCCTTAACCGCTTGCCAGTTTCCTCTTGATTCAAGCATTTTCCCAATCAGGATGCCTGGATTTACGTCATCGCCTAACGTGACCTCCATTACCTTGAGATCTCTCCATCACCGATCGCACTGGAATAATATTGTGCGCTTGGTATCATCCACTTCTGCAGTTCTGGTTAGGCATGCTAAGGAGGTATCATGTATACACATCATATACATATATCATGTCACATATACATATAACAAATATATATATATATCATGTATCAAGTATCACGCTATAATGTATATGTATTACAATAAAAAAGTATTGTGACCGCAAATGTGCTGACCGCATCTGTACCGATACCGTATTTTAATTCTACATCGTACCATATTTAGCAAAGTCGTGACGAAAAAAGGCAGGTAAAAACGATTGCAATAGTCTTATAGGAAAAGATACGTTCGCAATCTTGTATCACCGGCTATCCTCGGACCGAGTTTACAATCGCCCAATAGGGGTGAGAAGACGGTTTTACCATGGGTTTGTGTGAGTTGTTCAATTGAAAGGTCTCTTATCTCACTGACAAAAAAAAAAAAAAAAAAAAAATTTGTGCCACTTCTTAATATATAATTTGTATGTAGTATATATTACGTATATTTAAAATATGTAGGTTAGCTGCAAAATGTTTTATGTGTATAAAATACAATATAATGTATTTCTATAAGACCACTTTATGGCCAGTTTTCAATATTACAAAAAAAATGATGAATTTGAATCACTATAACTGTATATTGCTCACAACACATTAAATGATAATAATATAGGGCATGACATTCAAATATTGGCGACTAAAAAAGTTTTTTTTTTTTTTAACATCGAAGCGTTCACATCAGTGTTAAATACTGAAAAACACAATAAACTTACCACACAAACACAAAATGATATAACTGTCTAGCTGGTTTTATTGTGTTAAAAATTTATGGTCATTCGAACATTTACAACTATAACTATAACCGTACAATATAATATGAATATAAAATAGAAAACTTTTATTTTTAATCATAATTGTTATTTCGAATTCGTAACATTTGATCATAAACAATATCATACATATATTTATCTATATGAAAACAATTCATTTAAAATATAAATTAATTAATTATGAGTTATTAGAAAAAGAATGTTTACAAATTGAAATAATTTGTTTCAATGTAATAAACTAATAATCTATACAGGGACAAATGGTACACATTATTTAGATTTTAGATAATGAACTGGTCAAAAGGACACATTTAATTTTGTGTAATATTTTGGTTTCTTCAGAAAAGACATTTCGAAGTAATAAAAATATATATTCCATACATAGATTCAGGCACGTACACAAAATAAATTTTCGGGGTGTTCGTTATAAAATAGTAGTGTTATACGTACAATGTACATATATAAAATGACTGAACAACGCTGCAATTAAGAAATTTCGGGGAGGGTTTGAACCCCTAAAACCCCCCCTTGTATACGTGCCTGCATAGATTACACAGTTGTGTTATTCTATAGGTTTCAAATAAAAAATTTGCTAAAAATCAAATACAATATGATAATTGATTTTGATCAAGATTTCAAAAATAAATAATTTCAAAATTTCTTTAGGTTGCAAAATTGGAAAATTAATATTAAAAGCATTTATTTTGATACTGTAAATCAGAGATTCCCAAAGTGATCTATATTGACCCCCATGGGTCTATTCTGACCTCCAAGGGGTTTAAATTAGTAAAAAAATAAATTGGGGGTCCGCATGATTTATTAACAATTTTATATTCAAAAGCATTAAAAAAAAAATATTCAAAAGTGTTCTTATTGCTGCGATATGAACCATAAAATACATAATCGATTACAACTAATGAGTCCTTTAATGACGGTACACGTGTAGGCATAAAATGTTTACATGAATCTACTTTTAATTGTAAGTAGGTTCAAATTCAGTATACAAGTATACAACAGTATAGATTCAAATAGTATACAATGTATATGCATTTTATTTTCAAGTCTTAATTTCTAAATATTACAATTTTATGAATTAAATAAGAAAAATTCTCTCTCTCTCTCTCTTTTTATATATATATATATATGCTAAATGTTCTAAACTTAGCTCAAAATTGGTCAATTATTTATTTATTTTTTTTTTTAATTCTTATTATACATGCATATGTTTACTTTAAGAAACTGGTGAAAGTTTAAGTTTCTAGCTATACTATTTAAGATATAAGGTTAAAAAAAAAGAGGCGGACATACCACCATAGATATCATTCACTCCACAAATCAGATACTCTTGTTGAATTTTAAAGAAACAATAAACCATTTCTTCAATAATATGATTCTGAACGAAGTATGTTAATAATATAAAGGACAAAAATAGTCATCATTTTCAATACACCCACCAAAAGTATCTGACCCAAAGAGCGAAGAATATCAGTGGTGTGAAGTATACCTGGCTTTTTTGTCTATGCATTACCTACTTTACTTTTTTTTATCTAATAAATAAAGAAAAGCAGAAAAAAATTAATGAGAAAAAAAATGTTTAGAAAAATGGCCAAAATTTTTTTTCACATATTTAAAATAAAAGGATAATAATCAAATACTATAACATTAGGCATTTTGAACATTAATTAGGATAAATTGATGAACACATTTATGGACTTTATTAATTAAAAAAAAAAAGAACAAAAATAATTAAAACAATTTATATTGTAAACATTCATCTATGTAAAGAAGATGCTGTTGGATGAAGAATGAAGTGTATCCCCATAAATAAGTTACAAGCACCCACATGTAAAATCATTGTTAATATGTATTTATATTATGCTACTTTGTATAATTACTAATTCAGTCTTAAACTGTAAGCAAAAAAGTTTAAACATACACTTTTTTAATTAAAATTTAAAAAAAATTTAATTAACTTTAATTAAAGTTTAATATAAGTACATTTTTCTCATTTAATTGTAAAATGATATTTTTATTTTAAAATCTATTTATTGAAAATAGTATTAGTATTCACTATTCAGGATGGCACAATAATTTATACTTAACGAGGATTGGAAGTGAAAATGTTCTGTTTCTGTCTTTCACAAAAGTAACATTGCCATTTAGATGCATCTTTTATCAATTTTACCAGTGAACTACATAATACAATAAGATTTCTGATAACTGATTTTAATTTGTTATTATATCTACTTGAGATTGAATAAGCCATTTTTCCAAATTTTATCTTCTAATTTACATGTATTTTATTTATCAGAATTTTTTTAGGTATTGATTGTTCTAAATTAGAATTAAAAATCTTAAAATTTGGTCTGGTCGATCTCAAGTAAAAATTAAAATTAGTTTTTAGAAGTCTTATTGTATTATTAGGTTGAATGGTAAGATCGACAGAAAATTACATCTAAATAATTGCTATATTATTTGAGCGAATGACAGATATGGAAAATCATCACTTCTAATCTCCTTAACTTATTAAGAAAAAAAATTTAAGTAGCAATTACAAAAAAATTAGGAAAACAATTTCAGTTAGTATTTAGAATTTCAGTTTCTATAACATATCAATTTTAATGAAGTCGAATAAGCTAGGTTAGTTAGGATAAAAAATATCATTTAAATGAAAATTAATGAAATATAGTTCCAAAGTGTTATGTGTTATGACCTACATCGTCAAGTTATGTGTTGCGGCCTAGTGGTAATGGAACCGGCCTAGTGCGCGACAACACCAGGCTCGATTCCAGCCCGGCACTACCAATTTTTTTATTTTGAAAATTCAATATTTTCGGT
>JAIPRM010004630.1:0-22488 GCA_025469315.1 Stegophylla sp. TES_Ste_2020 | reverse complement strand
TAGAAATACTTGTCCGAAAGTTTCGATCAGTAACTTTTTGAAACCGAATTTGCCTCTAGATTGTACTTTAGAGACGTCATTTTTTGAATTTCTCAATTCTTCAATTTTTTTTTTTTTTTTTACCCGAAATTTGACAAAAACGACTTGGAAACAATCGTTTTATGATCCGAACTATATGAAAATTTAAACATAGATAGAAAATTATAAAAGAAAGATTTTGGCGCAAGAAAATTTTGAAAATGTGAAAAAAAAATTTTAGACATTTTCCCAACATTTTTTTTTCTCATTTATTTTTACATTATTAACTTCCCTCGTTCAGAATCGTTTTATTGAAGAAATGATTTATCGTTTATTTAATATTCAATACACCCATCAAGCGAATACCACCCGACGTGCAATGAACACCCATCGTGCGAAGTATGTCCGGCTTTTTTTTATATATAATATTTATAATAATATCTGTACACACTTTGGACGCACACGCGCCGACAATTCTTGTGACGTTAACCTGGATTTTTTTCCCTCAAGTTTTCTGCCCTCTTTTTCGCTTCCATCATTACGCAATAGTGATAATTATAGGGCTCGGTAGTTGTTGCACTTGAATTTTTTTTTGTGGGCAATTAGATTTATTGCTGAATAAGAGCTGGAAATTCATTTCATGACACTATGAAATAAATATTAAACATTTTATAGTGCATATTTTTGTATATTAAGTGATTTTGTGGTTTTAAGAGTTTATTATTTCTTAATTTTACAACTTTTAAGAACGTATTTAATGATACAATTTGAAATTCTGTAATAAAATAACAAATTTATTAATTTTGAGACTTAGCATTAGGTATTAATTGTTGTACTTGCTACGTTCTTCAAATCTGTTTTTATAAACATAATAAACATAAATATATATAAGAACTAACGTACCTAGTTTTTCAAAATATAAAAATTTGCTAATGTTTAAAGATTTGCGATCTTTTAACTTTGAAAGTAATTTAAAAAATGTTTAATGGTTCAAAGCAAGAATTTTCAAGGTAAGAACAAAGTTACATCAAAGTAAAATTTCATTGAAATACTTCTTAATTAGGTACATAATGGTTCTTTTAATTTTTATTCAGGCTTTTCAGATTTATACATAATTTTACGAAACATTTCAAAAGAAAATTGATCACATGAAATTAAAACAGAAAACAGTTAATGTCTTGTAAAATTATCAATAACCGATAACTGGAAATTTATTAGTGTTTATTTACATCTATGAAAACGACATACGAACAAAACACGTAATTAGATGACACGATCATAAATTCTATTAGTATCAACAAATACTTAAGTCGTTAAAAGTTCAGTTACTCACCTTTATGTCTATAAGAAACGTGAGACGAATAAAGAATGAATAAGGACTATAGGATGGAAAGCATACAATTCAAACTGTTTCAGTATTAAAGCAGTAAATACATGTTTTTTCGGTTAAAAATTATGATGAAGCCAAAAGCTTTTTTTTCTTTTGTCTATAACAATTAGTTCAATAAAATTAATTATGTTAAATTTACTAATTAACAATATGAATTTAATTCAAACGTATACGTATATTTTATCAAAAAGTACGTAAAAACGTTAACCGTTGCAACGCATATGGTTTTTATCCGACGTAATTTAACTCGTAATTCAGACGTGGATTTCGAATGAAATTACTACGTATTGAAAGTCGAGAATTGCGTTCGATGAATCGAGTAGGAGTTACGTGATATTATTTTCATTGTTATATTTTTCCGACCCAGTTCCGAAGAAAAGCCTTAATAAATCTTATTCGATCGATTCGTTAGTGTTCATATTATACGAGAAAATACGCAAATACACCAGAGCTTTGTTCAAATCAATTTATTGCAAACGGGCACGTTAACATTTTAGATTCTGAGCAGAATGAAGAATTATGATTTAACTGTAATAAAATTTACCCATTCCCCTTCTATGAATATTTTTTCGTTTAGAAATACTTACCTACAAGCTTCGATAAGTATTTATTTTTTTTTTGGACCGGCAATCCGCGACTCTTTGGAAAAGATTTTTTATCTACATTTTTCTTTATTTATACAATTTTAAGTACAAAAATATCACTTTTCTTCAGATTACTTAGGTTATGTGTTTTTACCAATCCTAATTATGACACAAAAAGGTTGTTCACACACAAATGCAGCTCATTTAACATTTTGGTTTTGTTATTTTTTAGAAAAATGGCTCTTTTTTACGAAAAGGTTGCCGATTCCTGCTCTAAATGGTATTTTACAGAAGTCATTTTTCGAAATTCGCAAAGAGTTGACCTTAGGGTTGACACATCGTAATATGCTTTTCTCATTATTTTATTTCACTTTAGTTATTTATTTAGTTGTTTTTGGAAAATTTGATAGCAACCAATTTATTTATTTATATTAATTATTTATACTGACGTTTACATAATATTTTGTTGAATATGGTGACCATAGTAATGTATAAACAGTCGATAAATGCTTATTTTCTAATAATTACCCATTTATTTTTAAACTTTTTGTAAACGTTCTAACGAAAACTCCAGTCGGAATCATTTTTTTAATGAACAAATTGTTTATAATTTCATTAAAATTTAACACACCCTTGCCAAGTATCTCGCCCGAGTGAGGAACGAATAATACCCACGGTGGTTACGGACGATTTACGATTTTGCGTTTTCGGTATTCTCATAAACGCGCGCGTTCCGTTGACATTTTTGACGAGTCTGTTGCACGTCATGTTGTCGGCCCGACTCGTTTGGCTGACGTTTAGCGCAGAATTCCGCTATAGGCTCGTATTTATTATACTCGTAAAAAAAAAAAATAATATACGTAAATATTGCCCGGACGGGCGTCAGACGAAAATCTCTATTTAGACTACGCGCGTCACCGACTATTTAGGCCATATACGGTGACGTCCGATAAAAATATTCGACGGAGCTGCTGTGCTCGATGACGTATTCGCGTGGTACTCGTTATAGTCGTGTGAAACTGTGTATACCAACTTATTCCTACACGTGTATTATTATTATTATTATTATTATTATTATTATTATTATTATTACGTTCGTTCGGAATGTCGACGCACGGTTTTTCAATGCACGGCCACAAAAAAAAAAAAGCTGGACATACTTCGCACGATGGGTGTTCTTCACACGACGAGTATTTTTCGCATCTCGGGCGAGAAGCTCTTGGTGGATGTATTAAATTTTAAAGAAACGATAAATCGTTTCTTCAATAAGATGGTTCTGAACGAGGGAAGTTAATAATATAAAAAACAAATGAGAAAAAAAAATTTTAGAAAAATGTCAAACATTTTTATTTCATATTTCCAAAATTTTCTTGCACCAAAATCTTTCTCATATTATTTTCTATCCATGTTTAAATTTCCATATAGTTCGGATCAAAAAATGATGGTTTCCGAGTCAAATTTTGGGTAGTTTTTTCTAAAAAAAAAAAAAAAAAAATTGAAGAATTGAGAAATCAAAAAAATGACCTCTTTAAAGTACCATCTAGAAGCAAATCCGGTTTCAAAAAGTGGTTGATCGAAACTTTTGGACAAGTATTTCCATACGAAAAGTTGTACACAGAGAAAAAAAATAAAAAAATAAAAATAAACATCATTGTAAAAACACTAGCTTCTTCACTTCGTTCAGAATCTAAAAAATATATATATTTATAATTACTTACGTGACGTAGGGATGAAAAATCATAATCGACATCACACCACAGTAGGTGTGGAACGTATGAGAATCCGAGGGGATTCGTGATAAATTCAAGTAAACATCGGACCATAGGTATTCTTCGGTGCGATACTGTTGGTGGTGGTGGCGTTGCATTTCAATGAAACGACAAACCGTTTCTTCAATAAAACGATTCCGATCAGACCTTCAATTAATACGCAATGTTAATTAATAGTTTTATGAAAAAAAAGATACGAAAAATAATGTAGGTAAATAAAATATAAAAAAAAATTGTGATAATAGGGAGAAAATATTTTTGATTGGAAAAAAGTGTTTTTGAAAAAATATAATCACATTTTTTTTCACATACGATAAACATTTCCTTTGACCAAAATAAACATGAAAATTATTTTCTATCTCTATTTTAATATTCATAATGTTTGGATTAAAAAAGTTTAAAGTCGTTTATTTCAAATTTTGGGTAGTTATTCGCAAATGCTGTACAAAACTATTGAGCATTTTGAATATGATCTTTAAAATTTTTTGGTCAATACTTTTGGACAATTATTTCTGTACGAAGAAGTGTACATTAAAAAGTACATACATAAACGTCATTGTAAAATACTACTTTTTTCGCTCTACTAAGAACTTAAAAGAGTTTATAGAGGGAAAAATAAAATAAAATGATTGATGATCAATTTTAAATAAATATTTTATTCATCATTATTTAGTTACAATTGAAAGCCACATAGTTGTATTGCTCCTGCGACTTTTTTAACTACTTTTTTAAACCACAAATGTTACTTATATCCCTCTTTTTTTGTGATTATTATGTAACTATTATTATTTTTATATTAAGTTACAAATCAGTGATTTTCGATCACCTGTATTCTTTTATAATTTAATAACTAGTTATATCCCAGATTTGTTTCGAAGTCACGACTAAATAACTAAAACCTATTTCATGAAAATCTATTTTTAATTTATTGCACATTTTACTGTTTTATTCAAAAGTTCGATATACTTTCTTAGTGTTTGAAAAAACGGTTTGGATTTCAAAAAAATCAACTCTCAAAATTCTAAAGTTAGTTAGTGTTTAGTGACATACGATTTTCCAAGTATAGATTTTCGGGTCATGTTTTACTAAACTAAAACAAGTGGCATTTAATAGTCATAGTATAAAACTATATTACGACTTTTACAACAGAATCTGAAATGAATATCGATCGTCGAGTAAAAAGAGATAGATAAAAAGTCGGTCGTCGCTCTGAGAATAACATTATGCATTTAAGTGTGTTTTTCAATGTTTTTCAAACATTAACTATTCATTACCGCGTCTCGTTTTCGTGGCCGAAGGCGTGCGCAACCGTCATCGATTAAAGAATCGCCTCGCGGCGGCTTGAGTATATATTTTATTTTATTAAATAATCAATTATCGCGTTGATATTATTGGTGGAAGAAAAAAAAATCTCCGTTCACGCGCGGTCAGTCTCACGCGGTCGACCGTCGGTATTGATTTATCTGCGGCGGCATCTGACACACGGCAATACGTAATAATGGAAATAATTCAGCAATAAAAATGTTATGACGTGACGGCGATCGACGACGCGTTTTTTTCTCGCACATTAACATGACGTACCGCAATAAGGTGTTGCACTCGTTATCGCACCACGGGCACTCTCGATCCGTCGCAGGAACGCGATCGTTATCTCCTCCTCTCTCTCCACTTCGCGCGCACATTCTTATCTCGCCCGCCGCGCGCATACCTGTTGCATATTTTTTTTATTTTTATTTTTTTTTTTTTTTTTTTTTATCGTCATTCCTGTGGCACGCGCTCACGTCGATTCATTTCGCTAAATCCGATGTAATAATATAATAATTAATAACACATTAATCGCGCAGTAATGACATATCTATTAACGCCCGCTCCCCTCCATCACCCCTCGCTGAACAGTTGATACCCTCCGGCGGCCGTTTCGTTCAGGACACTCTCGGTGCCGATTTAAACGCGTTTTTCTACGCTTGCTGAGACTAAAAAAAGCTGCAGGAATCTCGAGTCTACGCTTAGAATAATAATTATTGTCATTGTAATAATGTTATAACCCGATGGGCGTGTCCGAATTTCTACATCGCAAATGGTGCTGAAACGATCCGACATAGAATGGAAAAGGTAATCCGAAATTCGGTAACAAAAAAAAAAAAAAAAAAATCGGTAACTGAAATCGGGTTTATTTTACAAATTCATTAACATATTTTTGAGTACCAACGAAGTGTTACTCACTAAGAAGTAGTTATTTGCGAAGAAAAAAATTTTAAAATAATATACAAGTAAAGTTTGCTTTTATTTGTACATTTGTTAATTCGATTATCTATTTATCAATTTTTTTTTTTAACTGATAAACGATAGAAAATTTAATTTAAGTCTAGTTACATTTTTAAGTAAAATAAATATACAAAAAATCAATCATTCTTTGATGGTACAATAGTACATTTACAATATTTGGCTTGAAATTTGTTTGGTTTAACCTTAAATCACTTCTATCAGTGATTTACAATTTGCCTTTTTTATTTATTTGTATCTATGTAAGAAGGACTTGAACCAACTTGTAACTAACAGTAGATTTATGCGAACATGTTACTCATACGCGTGCAACCATTAAAGAACTCATTAGTTGTTATCGATAAATGTATTTTATCGTTCTTATCGTGCCAATACACACAATTTTGAATAGTTATAATATATTGTGGACCTCTATTTGCATCCGGTTCACTCCCAATTGTTTTTCGCTAATGTAGACCCCTCGGAGGTCAAATTAGACCCCTAAGGGTCGATATAGACCATTTTGAGAACCTCTGGTGAAACTTGTCTGCGCCTCTCTTCGTGTATTGTTTTCGAACACACGAGTATTTACTGCTTTTATATAATTTTACGGCGAGCAATCATTTATTCAGATTGTTTTTACCAAAGTCGTATAAAATATGCACAATAAACCTATTTGAATATATTTAAATACGTTACTCAGCAGCTACAGGATGACGTTATACGGTTATCGTTTTTATTACACTTTTTCTTTCGAGTCCGGGTCAAAAATCGTGCGCGAAGCTGATCAAGTGACTCAGTTTTATAATAACTGAGTTAAGTTACAGTCACTTACGTTAATTAAGTAACTAAGTTATCGCAAGATAAAAATAACTCGTTAATTTTCTAGTTACTTGCACTCGTACAAAAATGAAACAAAATTAAAAATACTTTCTAAAGTACTTACGAGAAAACTATAAAATTACTTCTTCGAAAATATTCTATTCGTTTTATTTCGTGTAGTTCGCATTGTATTTCATTGGTTTTTAAAATGTACTTTTGAATTAAATTTTTAAACTACAATAATTGCTACGATTAAAACAAGTAATGTTATTCGTTATTTGTGATTATTATGTAACTCGTTTAGTAAGGGGAAAAAGTAACTAGTTTAATTTCAAGTTAGTTGTTTTTCAATAACTAATTACAATTTTGTAACTCAATAACTAGTTACTTCCCAGCATTGCTAGTGCGTTTAACGTATGCGAACAGGTTTAATGCGGAAAATCCCCCTGAAACGCAATATTAGACTTTTGCACTTACACACGTCTCGATTTTATCAAACAAAACATCAAACGTTCAGGTCACCAGTGAGTGTTGGGGAAAAGGTCCTCGACGTAATTATTATAAAACACAAACGCGTAAAATTAAGCAGGAGCTGATCAAGGACAATAGACGAACAAAAGTCCTAGTAAAGAGCATGATGTACATATTATAATATAATCTACGATTGAGGAATTATCAATGAGAAGTATTTAACAAGAGTTTTTTTTTTTTTCATATTTAACTTAATATGAGATTAAATATGCAGAGCGACTCTTTTAAGCGTATGCCCATCCCTTTTTCGATCCTGTGGGAAGAGTGAATTGCCTGCGTGTTGTTATTATTTATAGTCAATGGAACACTGACAAAAATTCAAAACGTACAAATTTTTATCAAATTTATACCAAACTCAATGCACTCGTGCGAAAAACTAAAAAAAAAAAATATGATGAAACGTGTCTATTGTTTCGCATTCGTAATGCGGTTTAAATCGAATTTACGACTATTTTATTATCCTTCGTTTTTATATCGTGTATTTTATTCCTCACGAATCACTATTTTTACTTGCAAAACGTGTGACTGGTGAACAATTCGCTTCAGATATATATAAATAATATCCACTAAAAACTTTTAAAATGCAAGTTAATTTATGAACTTAATTTCAATAAAATCATATGCGAAATATGTGAAGTAAAATATTTACGCGCGAGTCAAAGTATTGAAACAAGTGTAAAAACTTATTAACAAAAATTGACCAAACAATTGAAATCAGATTAGTTTCATTTAATTTATTAAACTCTTAACTGGTGGAAAAATACTATATCATATTGTATTAATTTTTGTGACGTACTCTCATTAAACTAATTCGAAAATATTAGATTTTTTATACTTGCAATTTGTATGTGCAACCTATATATATATATATATAAATTTTGAGAGAATATATTGAAACTTATGGTAATCTAATTATTAGATACGACAAAATTTTATTATTATATTGAATTTAAAATATTTTCTCTTTTTTTTTTTTTTGTCGTGTATTAATTTTTTCAGAGTTCACTTACTCGCTTCGACGTAACAACTCGTTCGCACGTACAGAATAGATCTAAGGGTGTTTTCTCGGGTTTCCACTGTTGGAAAATTATAGAAAAAATCCAAAATGCATTAATAAACGGCTCCCCCCCCCGAGCCAATGCGGTAGTCTGCGTCATAACAGGTAGAGGAGTAGGTATACAAAATTAATAATTGTAAAATCATTGCGTCCTCGCGCACGTCTATAAGTTTCATCATGACTGAAATATTTTTGTCAACTGTAATATTCACGCAGCAACAATGTTATACCTAAACTCGTGTAATAATGATTTAATAATAATAATAATAATAATAATAATAATGATAAAGGCAAAACGATGATTCACGGAAACGACGGGCGACCCGAAAGAGACAGAGATTACCAAAGAAGTCTTATATATATGTGTCTACGCGACGTTATAAAAAATTTATAAAAATATGTAATGTCGTTGTATAATCTCCTCGCGGGTGGTCATCGTCGCCACTGAAATATTATTATTATTATTATATTATTTTAATAATATTATTATCGAGTGACGCGTGAAGTGTGTATAATATAATATATACTGGAAAAAAAATGAATACTCGCCATTGTGTCGTTAATGTTTTTTACTCCTACGGGACGAATTTTTGGATTCACCCCCCTCGTGACTTTCATCATTCAACTCGAAGTTTTTTTGGCGCCCGAATCGATTCAGGAACGGGCGCCCGTCAAAAGGCGCCTAACACCATTATATGTACGTAATAATGATAATATAGTGACAGAACGAGAAGTATAAAACCATATTATGTATTTCACATAGGTACTATATTGTCGCGTAGCCGTATTTAATAATAATAAGTAAAATAACGTTTTTTTCGTTTTGGTGGCGGCGACGGACCAACATCATTGTCGTCACCACTGTAAAATGAAATATACTATTGTTATATCACGACATAAAAATTGTTTTATTGTGTTACTTAGTTGTTGACTTTTTGTCCGAAGGAATATTTTGTGGATTTTTCGTCGGGCGCCGGTAACACGTCCTGTTACAAAATCAATTATTGTGACCCCGACCTTTCACACGCCCCTCAAGACCTCCGGCGTCCCAGTCGATCGCCAAAGACGCGACTATTATGTACCATAACAATAGTGTAGTGCAATAATATTAGAGACTTTAACGATATTTCAAATGACGTAGACCGACGTCATCGTGGTGACCATATATTGTCATTTAGTACTAAAGCCCGGATTTATGCGCACGAGAAAGATAAAATATGCTCGAAAAAAAATAAATAAAAAGCCAGACACACTTGGCACCATGGGTATTTTCCACTCCCCGGGTGTGTAATTCATGGGTGTGTTCAGTTCTAAAGAAACGATAAATCATTTCGTCGATAAAACTACTCTGAGCGGATCTTTCGTTTCGGTGGTTACCGATGTTAAAAATAAATAGAATTGAAAAATAAATATTAATTGACTATTGTGTTACCATGGTTACCATGGTCACCATATTAAACGTGAAAATACGTCGTTAATAAAAATAAATTAATTGGTTCTTTTCAAATTTTCTACAGCGACCAAATAAAATAACGTGTAAACACATCTTATGTTGTGCAATCCTTTTGAAAAAGGCGAATTTTGAAAACAATCTGAAGTACCATCTAGATTCGAATTCTGATTCAAAAAATTTTTGATCGAAACTTTTAGACAAAAATTTCTAACCGAAAAAGTATTCACAGAAGGGGAGAGGGAAAGTTAATAAAAATAAATATCATTCTTGAATCATAAGTTTCATTGCTGTGCTCAATATCTAAAAATAAAAGAATTACATGCGCTATATCCATATTGATTGGGCTATTGTTTTTCTATTTTTCCTTATTCATCATAAAACAGTTAAGAAAATTGTTTCAAAATAAATGACATTGAAATATTTAAATTATTCATTAATTTAGTGTGATTTTCTCCCAATGAAATCGTTAAAGTTTCAATCGACTGAAAATGTAAGGCATGTATGAACTTAACATAAAAATAATTTATTCACTTAAGTTGTAATAATAATTGTATATTTTGATGGATTGAAAACGCGCTTTTCATGTGGATAATATTGATTAAAGTATATCAATATAATCATTGGAAAACGCGTGGAATATATCATTTGTTTCCAACTTTTAGTTAAAATTAGTTGTCTAACTGTGACAGGTATAGTTAAATCTAATATTTTAGATATTCGTTGAAAAATGATAGTCAAAATGTACGTTTTACTGTAAAACAAGAAAATATGCAATGAGAGTTAGAATATGCTGTTAAAATATACGGTAAATAATCCGAAATGTACAAAAATTGGTATGTAACAGAAATTTTTTATTTATTTAAACAATAAGTACAATATGGAAACGTTTAATGTATACCCATGTGTACTATAATATGGTTAACTATAAAAATAAGTGAATACATAATATGCCACAGAAATTCGGGCTTTATTGCATTTTATCGTTCAACAATACTGATATTGTGTGTACATTCAAGTCAACGTTCTCATCCCCCGCAGATATAGGAATTTGATTTCTCTCGCCACGCCTCCTTCGCCACTCATCCCTTGTTCTCTGACGTCCTAATCGAGCACTTATGACGTGACCATATAATATCGTAATTTTAATAATAGCGCAGAGTAATAATAATAATAGTGACACACTGAAAAGAATGAAAACCATATGTATATACGTTGCGTCGTGCGTAATAATAATAATATGTGAAATAACGTTTCTCCGCGCCGGGATATATCTAATACATAATAATATATATGTCTGCCTTGGATGAGACGGCTTTCACTCCATATAAAGAACAAATCGGTGCGAACGCGCAAGTGGTGCTCAGAACCGTCCGAATAATACGATATTTTGCGAAATTATTTCTCTCTCTCTCTCTCTTAATATGATTTGAATTTCGAACCTATGTTGTGAAGCGCGTATACAAAACATGATATTGGAAAATGGTTTATAATCGTACTTAACTAACATAAATTCAGTTGCACGATTAATGTACATTTCAATATAAAACTAATATCTTTTAATTCGTCAATTTTGATAATTACCTACATTTCTAATTATATTATTGTTGCAAATTTTTTGGTAAATTTTTTAATAACATGGATCGAAAAAAAAAAAAAAACTCAAACACAAATAATTTGTTAAAACCTATTCATATAAACACGTATATAACATAAAAACATACAATATCATAACACAAAATTAAATTTATGAGTTATAATATCTGTAAATATATTTATAACCTCGTTAATATTAATGTCATGATCGTACAAAACAGAATAAACCATTGAAGTAAAATTATCTGTGAATGTCTGTAAAATTCTCTAAAATTTCGAAGATGGTTTGAATCCTTAAAGTCCCTTTATATCCGTGCTTATATGTAATCGCCATTTATACTTAATTTTTCATAAAGTTTGGATTAAAACAAGACAGTCTTTTTTGCAAATTTTGGGCAGTTTTTTCCAAATTTTGAGAAAACAATTGAGAATTACGAAAAATAACCTCTTTAAAATACCATATAGAAAGGAAAATCCTATTTCAAAAAGTTTCTGCTTGAAACTTTAGAACAAGTATTTCCGTACGAAAAAGTGTTTACAGGAAAAAAATAAACATCTTTGTAAAAACACTAGTTTCTACGCTTCATCCAGAATACTAGACCTATAATTAATATTATGTAATAAAGTAGTTTAATATTTTAATAGCAGCTTACTGCATAGATGGCCTTTTTCACATTTTGATTGTGTTTTAATCTGCATATCATATTGTAGTAAAAGTTGAAATGTATTTATGCATTTCAATTTTGTCTTAATAAACGTAACATCAAGTATTGATAAAATTAAATGTGATAAAAAAATAAATCAAAGAAAATTAAATACTTCTTTTAGTAACAAGGGTAGTACCTACCCCCAGTGCTCCTCTGAATACTTGTGACTACACGTGTGACTGTAATATTTTATCGATAAAACGATTTCGAACCAGTGTTGGTATACACTAGCTTTGTACGTTTTGTACGCGTGACGTCACTGGTACGCATGGATTTTGACTGTCTTATTAATCATATTATACAAGAAAATACCTACTCGGTACACATTAAACATTTGTTAAAAAAAAAATTAATTTTTTCAAAAATTTTTAATAAAATGTCAGTATCTATTAATACATATATATATTTTGAATGGATCTAAATAATATAATAATATTTAGAATGATTATTTGAAGTTATTTCGGATATAGAAAATAATAACTACTACACGTGTTCTCGTACATCTAACCTTTTAACCAGCCTAAATATTAATTAAAGTGCCGTTTTAGTGTTCCTTATGTAACACGACGACTGAAAACAGATATTCGTGCGTTTTGTCTCACGTATATTGTCTAAATTAATCACTTCCGATTCGCCGCGATTTCCACGTCCTTATATTAACTGCAGGTTGCATCGTATATCGTCGCTTCCGTTACTTTCACATTCCGCGATTTACCCGATGCTCCATATTATGGAAAATAATTACACGCGTTAAGAACGACAGTGTTATTGGCCATTGAGGATCCGTTATGCGTCACTTTATTGTTATCCTATTTTCCATTGTTCAGATACGTTACGCGCCATTATTACAGTCATTTCTATTCATTATGTACAAATACTAATTTTACTCTCAATTTCAAATTCTGAATTAAGCCAAGTAGCAAGTGTTTTTATAACGCTTTTTTTTTTTTTTTTTTCAATAGACACATTTTCCAATGAAAATACTTGTCCAAAAGTTTTTACTAGCAACTTTTTGAATGTTAATTTGCCTGTAAATAGTCCTTTTTAGAGGTCACTTTTTTAGTGCTCAATAATTTTCTCATCATTTGGGAAAAATTAGCCAAAAGTTGACAAAAACATTAGAAAAACTATAATTTTTTTTTTTTTTCTATTCCGACTTTACGAAAATATTTAAATATAGATAGAAAATAATATAACAAAAATGTTTTGGTGGAAGAAAATTTTAAAAATCTTGGAAATATTTTGGATACTCTTTTTGCCATTCAATTTTTATATATACTTTCTCAGTTAATAGTGAAATATAAAACTAACGAAACATTTTTTTTTTTTTTATATAATAACACACTTCGTAATTTTTAAATAAAATTGTCTTTAATAAGCCGACGCTCTACTGAGAATCGTTTTTCCTTATTAATTGTTTTTCCTGTTCTTGGTTCATAGTGGGATACAAAACTATATATATATATGTTCGTAACACTAATAAACTTTATAATTTTAAGTAAAATTGTCGTAATATGTAAAATTAAGCTCCACTCGAAACGATTTTATCGAAGAAATGAATAATCGTTTCTTTAAAATTTAATACACCCTTCAAATCCCAACCAAGGAGTGAAGAATACCAACGATGTGAAGTATGCTCGGCTTTTTAATTTCATTGCGTTCATGTCACAGTGCTCATACTCATACTTATACGTGTGTTTCGAATCTGGTCTGACCGTATTATTTCGAGGAAAAAAATTATTATTATATTATGAATATTAATTTAACATTGATTTACAAGACTTGAAACGACCTTCTCCCGGATTGTTATTCAAAATATATTAAATGTCACGTCGATATCAAATCCGACAACTCTATAATATAATAATTATTATTACAGTAGAAACTATCGTGACGTATTTGTGTTATTATTATTACCACGATAAAAAGCGGTTTTTCGAGAAACAGTTCAACGCGCAAATAATAGGCACGTAAGCACGGTGTTTTTTTTTTTTTTTTTTTTTAATTTAGATTAATATTATAATTTACTCGTTCGTGCGTGTACTGTAATCTGTAGTTTTATATTGTAATAATATTATAATAATATTAATGCTCGTATTAATAATAATAATATGATTAACGGATTTCGGGTGTGCGATGACTGTGATTCGATACGCGTTCGTCTCGTAAAATATAATAATAATATGACGACCATGACATTAGAACCAGTGTTTGTTCAATCGGTTTCGGTTGTTGGTTTTTGTGATTACGATTTTTAAAAATTTTCTCTTTTAATTACCTGTAATTAAAAAAAAAAAAAAATCAAAAAACACACTACGGTTTTTGATTTTGATTAATTAATCGGTTTTTGAAAATAACGTTCCAGGTTGCTTATGATTGGTGACTTGATCATATTGAATCGAAAATATAATAATTTTTACATCGTTTTTAGAACAATATTATAACTTGCAGAAAAACTAAAACAATGTAATAGTTTGGTTTATATAAGTGATTTATATGATGTAATAAATACATGAAGTTTAGAGTAGAGGGTGGAAGACTGAAAAGGCGAGGATATCCCAGAAAAAACGAACTGCCAATAAAATCAATCGGGTAAAGATAAGTTCAAAATACTATTATTTCCATGAACAAATAATGTAGTCTTATTTGAATTTAAATAACTATGAATGAAAAAATAATCGATTTCGAGCAATGTGCAAAGACAAAAGTTGGGCGAAAAAACTTAAAAAATCACGCATGTTGAGTTAGTGTTTCTCCTGTGGTACGTGAAGAATAATAAAAAAAATGCTCTGCATATTTAATTTTACTTTTGAGCATTAAATGATTATATATTAAAAATTATTCAGTTCTCACAATAAAAAGTTCTAAATAATCATATTTTAAATAACGTATAATTTTTCGATGAGGAAAAATAATAAAAACTACTCTGTTTAAGACGAAGTCCTGTTCTTGGGAATTTTGAAAATTGCTCAACCTTGTTGGTGAAAATCCAAAGTACGATTTTATATCTTGTTTTGATCAGTTTTGCAGTATTGATTGATTCGCAGATTGTTTCGTGTTCGTCGGCAAAGTGAAACTAATAATTAATTAAACATAATAAGTACAGTAATATTATTATTAATGGTACAAAATATTCATATTACATTTCAAACATTATTAAATTATCGGTACTCTGATCCAGAATAAATCTAACAAATTTTATCTGTATATTATTAAAATAATTGTTCTATAAACGTGTCATTGTAGGTACTTGTATAGTTATTGGATAAATTGCATTTATCGGAGAACAAATAGAACTCATTTTGTCGTCATGTTCATGCTAATAGTTTGCTGCTTAATAAGTTTATAGGTAAAATTTATCAGATTTTTCTATTAAAATTTCAAAAACATCTTATATCGCACAACAGCAAATCGTTCAGCCACCTCAGACTTTGCCTTATACATGGTGAACCAACATTTATTCACAACAATGTGTTGTGTAAATATTCCAAAGTGTACTTGAAAACGAATGACATGAGAGTTTTTTGACTGCGAAGAATCTAAAACGATTTGTATTTATTATGACTCGTGGGGTTTGCACGAACTGATGTTTTTCGTAAACAAAACGGCAAAAAAAATCTTTATTTTGTTTTTACTTATCGTGTATAAGTTACCATTTTTTTTTTTTTTTTTTTTTCAAAAGTCAACCCCAAAAACTATCTCTTACAGATTGTAAAAATATACACAATTTACAAAACGTTTTAGATTTTCTTTAATTTGAACGACTTTTATACTATAATACCTATTTGAGTATTGTAATACATAGTCATGTTTATATGCATAGATCAGAGAACACATATAAACACATACAATAAATACATAAAACACTACTACGACTAACATTACAATAATAGAGAAATCACTATTCGCAATTATTATACCAGCTCACAAAATATACGCGAAACAACAGCATGTTGCACTTTTATCCGCACAACATCAATAAAATTACCATAACGGCGTGAACAACAATGTTCAATAAACAAGGGGGAGGGTAATGTCCACAGTCTTTAACTTTACCATGAATTCGGGGCTGTCACAAGACACCCGTCGAGTCCTTCTTACTAGTTATACACTCTAGAATTTGCTATTTAATCGGGCAAAAAATACAGTGAAAGATCTTACGTGTATTTCTTATGTAGAAAAAAATCATCTGCTGACAAAATTATTTAAACACATATAATCTTTTCAACTCGTACATTAATAAACCGATAATTTTTTCACGGCTTATTAAAATATTATTATTTTCTTTTCGTCCTCAAAGCACTCAAAGCAGATTAGTGGCTTTGTGTGTCCAAATTGAAGCATAAGTAACGCCATATTATCTAGACATAGGATTAAGTACAGAGTTATCTAACCATTAAATTTTATAATAATACATATCCATCTTCAATGATTTGGAAGAGGTAATTAGAAAGGAGTAGGAGTTAATACGGGATTGATAATCTTTTTACCACCCCTGCTCATAAAAAATAGAATTATTAACCCCCTTCGTTATGATTTATTACACTAATCTGACACCGTATAAACAAAAAAACTTCTGTAACATAAATATTTTAGATCACTCCGTTTGAGTGTAGAGAACATCATGGTGACGCGATGTTTTGGTCGTTAACCGGAATTCGATCGATAAACTGTCTCACGTGTCGTCGTCGATATTCTCATTTCCAGAGTTGTAATCGCGCGGCTTGTGCTTCTTGTACCGTTATAATACACGTACGCATTCCGTCATTCCGCTTCCGTGTCGCGACGATAATTATTATTTTATTATTACTGTTTTACTGCCATTAGCGGCGGCCGTGGATCACTAAGTCAGCGGGAAGGGTAGGGGAGTGGCGTGAACATAAAACAAACAAAATATAACTGATTCGAAAGGACCTAGGACGATCGGACGCCAGACTATAGAGTAATTTTTAAAGAAAGATATCGTTGCGAGTGACATCATCTCAAGATTATATTTTGTACGCGTGCAGTCAGTATCAGCACCCGGATATGAATGCACTAAAAAAACTTATAAGACACCCTAAAATATGCAACATTGACTTATCATTCAGAGTTTTCTAAAAACCAAAACCAAAACGCGTTTAAATTGTTAAATTGACTTGTTAAAATATATTTATTAAATTAAAGATAACAACTAATACACAAACTCGCATACCGTACCATCGTCCATACGTGTAGAAACTCAAAAAGCTTCGTTTTAAGATAATCGAATTAAAAGATTTTCAGAATGGCAAATTTCCACTATCGTATTATCTAGTAATATTATATTTACTGTAAAATAAACTAGTAAAGAACGAAATGTTTATCATAAAAAAACACGTGTAACTCAAAAGTGACATTTTTTTGAGTTGCTACGCTAATGTTCTGATGGTACGGTATAATAGTGCGATAATTGTCGTATTTTTTATTTTTATTTGTTGATGGGATTCTCATATTCCTGATTTTGTTGATCACATTTCGAGTGCGTGCATTATCACTGGTCTTGCTAAAACTCTGTTCGACTAAACCGTTCATTCAGCTATTGTCCGATAACAAATTCAATTCAATTACAATCTCGGTGGTTTATAAAAACATTTTTGTTTCTGTTGCAATACGTTTGTTTTTCTTTTATTTCCTCATCACTATCATTTTTTGTGTTGCTCGTGTTGTGTGTATCTAATCCACAAACGATTATACAACATTGTATTAATTCAATGATAATATGCGCGTACGCAACGATAAGGACATTATTGATTAAATTATCATAATAATATTATCCTCGTCGCGTTTACGACATGGAATCGGTCAAATATTGCGTTTGCTTTGCGTCAGATTTCTTTGGGAAATGTCCAACCGAGCATTTTGTTCGTATTCGCAACACGCATTTACATTGTTAACGTTATGTTATATAATATTATCCTTGTGAAATTAGCTACTTACAATAATTATTGCAATGTCATTATTTTGTGCGAGCGATGGTAAAATAATTATTAAACGAATCGAAGAAACAGTTACCTCGGAATATAGAAAAATAAAATAAGAGAATAAAATAAATCAAATGTCTCCGCTTTTAGTTTGTCCGAAAGAATATTGTTTTTGGCGGATTTTTCCGTCTCGGCGACGATCAACGTCAACATTTTCTCGATTATTAGTTTCGACGCTCACTCGCCCACGACACAACAGTGACAAGACCGACCCTTATTGTTTTCGAGAAAAAACGCGTATAGTTTGAAAATAAATCGAGAAATTCTCGTAAATAAGAATGTGATCGATGCTAAAATATTCTCCGAAACATTCGTCGTCCTGCCGGTGGCTCTGGTGAAAATCGAAACGGTTTCCGTTGTGTTATTTTCTATTGCCGCGTTTCCCACCCTGAGGTACGTATATCCTTAAGGGTACGTGAGTCGATATCAGGGAGACATAAAAGAAAAATGGTAATGTAAAAAAAAAACTATAATTTAATTTATTTAAAACGGATTTTTGATGAAATCTTAAAAAGACATCAATTTGGTAATGGCGGTAGGGGTAGGACGCGAAGCACTGATTTGGGTTAAAGGGGTGATGGAGTGAATAAACGTTGAGAAACTCTGATCTGTTAAAAACTAGTTTTCCGGTGTACACTTTAAGATCGTCCTTATTTTTCGATTTCGAAATTTGGTAATTACATATTATAAGCTATTTTATTTGTAACGTGAAATATTTTCACTATTTTTGGATAGGATAATTCTCGTACTTTCTTGTTCTTCAAGAGGATTGGAAATTGAGAAATGAGGATATTTTTCGGCGAATTGTCCGAAATACCAAGTTTGTTATAAAACAAAATATATTTGTTGAATATATATATAGTTTATAGTGTAAGAAATTTTACTCAAAATTTGATTGTCACTGATCATAGTGTATCAACTTTCAGCTTTATTGTGTGTTTTATGATAATTGAGATTTAAGATCGAAATTGATAAAATATGAATTACAAAATAAAACCATTATTATGTAGGCTAACCCATGCATACTATACAGTACATTGATTAATAATATATAAATGTGCATATTATGTATAAAATGGTAAAAATAAGAAAATTTAAACGTAATTAAATTAGTGTTGTTTTCAAGATCTCGGTTTCTCGGTTGTAAGTATTGTGACCATATGAAGAATTTTGAATTTATGACTAAAAACATTAATTCACATCATGAAATAAAAAACAATAATCAAAAGATCAATAAAACGACTGTAAACTAAAAACTATACAGTAAAACGAAACCAAATTACCAAACGTTATATTATAATATATTCTTTTTATTCCATTTTATCGTTTCGACCTGAACTAAATGAATAGAAAACAGACCTGTTTTATTTCGACATTTCAATGAAAGTATTTTGTGTTTCATATTTGGCAAAAAAATTTTGATTTTTACCCGTCTCTCGTGTTTCTTTGTTTTGTCCCTTGAATGCGTAGACCAGGTTCGAGTCTCGGTTTGCAAAATTAGTTACACACGCGACTTCAAAGTCCACCGGACACACGCAAACCGGACAACAGGTACCACGCATATACCATATATACCAGGAGGAATTTGTTTACGGTTAAGTTAGGTTAGTACAAGACGCGTACAGCAGTGCTATATAGCGTTGTGTACATCATCAAATCGTATTATACGTGTGTGTAGACGTGAAGTCACGCGTGGACCGCAGAATGTCAAACCGAACGACATATTATTATACGACTGATGTATAATCTTTCGATCGATAGTAGCTGTATACATATATATATATATAATATAAATACCTACCGCATTTTTCGAATTATGAATTATTTATCTCGATCGACGAGCATACGTGTACGGTAAGTTGTACGGCACACTTAATTTTGGTTTCTCATTAACTGTCTCTCGTGAGCTATTATGAAATTAATATAATAATAATTATAGTATATAAATAGCTAATTGAAAAATTACAAAGCGATTGCCGATTTTTACTCTTTATTAAAGTTATCTATTTATCCGTCGATATAAACTTTAAGAAAAAGTTTACTCTTTTCGAATTCTTTTTTTTTTTTTCAAAATAATCCATCTTGTCGTTTCACAGATACGTTTCTCCGTTCTTTTTTCTTCGTTTTTCTCATCTAACCTGCCCATTAAATTCATAAACACATTGTTTTAATATAATGGTGTTCTGCTATCGAAGAGTCTATTTCAGTGGCATAGCGTAATGGAAATGGTCCACCCGAAGCAACACTTTTTGAGGTTGTCATATTTTTGGAGGAGTGAAAAAAAAAAAAAAAACAGTAGATCGTTTCTTTTTAGTACCAATTTGAGAATCGGAACAGTGAAAAAAAAATTCATCCCAAAAGGGAGCGGCAAATCTCCATCTCGGATTGCTGGAATCCTACGCTATGCCACTGGCCTACCTTTGATTGTTCATAGACATTGCTTCGTCGATCGGATAATTTTTTATTACTTTCGAGCCGCGTTATAGCAAACACTATCGAATTTATTTTTTGTTTCGTGTTTTAGGGTCTCATTATAAAAACACCAATAAAACAATTCCAAATGTGTACCCCGTATAATGTAATTTAAACGATTTATTTATAATGAAATTCAGATTTTTTTTCTTCTTATTTTCGTTTTTAAATAAAATGTTTGAATTTTTTTTTCTTTTTTTGCAGCCGGAATACTATCGTGACAACTCGGAGTTTCTGTGCGTCTCCGACGGAAATCGTTATCAGCTGAGAATTCCACACGCCAAGTTGACACACACGGGAACGTACACACTACTGGCCACCAACCCGCATGGACAGATCAAATCGTTGATATCTCTTCAAGTCTACTCGACAGGTAACGAAGCCACCGCCGTGGTGTATTTGAAATGTCAGCCGATCAGTGGAGTATTCTGATAAAATTATTTTTACAACAAAAATAGTCAACTGTTGCACGTCGCAATCCGCCCTGTATGTACTGCGAGAAGTGTCGAATCCACATTACTTCTTGAGTTTATAGTAATTGTACATTATTACATCATACTTCAAAACAATAATATTACAAAATAACTCGATTTCAGTGGCATCATTTCCCCCCCCTGCCACCTTGTTGACAACGGGATGATTTACTGACATACACACACAATTCATACTTGCATCATGTGAATAATTATTAATTAGGATTTTTATCTTAATCTATGGCTTGTCTTAACCCAACATGAAAATCCCCACGGACCAGCAACTAATTAATTATCAATAACATTGAAATTGATAGAAGCTATCAAGGATACGGTTATAACCGCGGGACGTCAATTACTGTTAATCATTGATACCCAAATTATATTTGCTCGTTTCGACAAAATAACATATTAATTGTGGTTTATCTATTAATCTGTTTTGTTGTCTACAAATGCATTCATGCAATTCATATTGTCACCATTGGTGGTACTTGGGGAGAGGAGGGGTGGTCCCTTAAACTAATGGTTATAAAATGAGTACCTAAAATAAAACAAGTAATTTTTTAGTTCGTATTCTGTTTTGCGGTCATTATATTTTCTAATTTTTTTTTTTTACATTTGATGTCCATGATTTTTAATATTATAAAATAATGTAATTCACATTAGGATAATATTATAAACGAAGAGTAGTTTTCGAGTGTATTGATCTATTATCTTTCAGTTGTATGTCATTTTCGTAACTCTTGTCACCCCTCTTCAAAGGCTGGAATGACGCCACTACTTAATTTCAAATAACTTTATTTAAATGTTCACTTACATTATAATTTAGGTATATCAAAAATACAGTAAAAAAACTTTAACATAGTGTTGAATTAACTTTACATATTTATTCGTGTGGATAAATTCGACGAAAGATGATTACCTAATTTTATTATTTATTTTCGCGAGCAATACACTTTGCCCAAGTTGTACTGTGTACACAGTACTTAATCTATGATAGTGAATATTCTCGTTGACAGTCGCGGACGGGTATTTCCATAGCGATGACGACCACTACCTATTTGTCCATTTTTAATAGTTATTACTTATCGCGATTAAAAATAAAATGATATAATTTTATTCGCATACCCATTATTGAATATTTATTTTTAGATTTTGAACGAAGTGAAGAAGCTAGTGTTTTTACAATGATGTTTATTTTTTTTATTTTTTTTTTTATATATTTTTTTTTCTGTGTACAACTTTTCGTATAGAAATACTTGTCCAAAAGTTTCGATCAATAACTATTTGTAACCCGATTCGCCTCTAGATTGTACTTTAAAGAGGTCATTTTTTGAATTTCTCAATTCAAAATT
>JAIPRM010004629.1:0-14867 GCA_025469315.1 Stegophylla sp. TES_Ste_2020 | reverse complement strand
CTCTAGATTGTACTTTAAAGAGGTCATTTTTTGAATTTCTCAATTCTTCAATGTTTTTTTTGGAAAAAACTACCCAAAATTTGACTAAAACGACTCGAAAACCATCATTTTTTGATCAGAATTTTATAAAAATTTAAACATAGATAGAAAATCCTATAAAAAGATTTTGGCACAAGAAAATTTTGAAAATATGAAAAAAAATTTTGGACATTTTTTTTTCTTATATTATTAACTTCCTTTGTTCAGAATCGTTTTATCGTTTCTTTAAAATTTAATACGCCCATCAAGGGAATACCACCCGTCTTGCGAAGTACACCCATCGTGCGAAGTATGTCCGGCTTTTTTATTATTATTTGGATAATTGATATGAAATATTTTGATTAAGCAGTGGCTAATTCAAATTTTGATTCAACCATGAATTATAATTTCTATCAAACTTTATTTTTGGATTTGATTCACATCATTCAAAAAACTTACTATGTTATTTTCTAATGGTATGGCAAAATCTAATGGCTTCTTCTTAGCCAATAAATAATATCTCAGTCTTGAATTGCAAATGCCAAAGTGTATGGGACTAAGAAGAAATTCTCTAAATGTGAAACCAGACTGATTTAAAGCAGACACTAATTTTTCTCTTGCTGAAGAACTTTCAAACCCTTTAACATTTTCAAGCAAGATATACTTTAACGATTGTGACTTTGGAATAATGTTTTCAATGATATGTAACAGTGGCTTGGTTCTCTCATCATTAATATCCTTAGCAAGTCCATTTCTAAAAAAAAAAAAAAAAAAAACAGTAATAATGAAAATATACCTAATTATGTTTTATTTTTTATTTATAAAAGATCGAAAAGCTTGCCTTGTAAATGGTTGACACGGGGGACTCATAACCAGAATATCTGGACTATATGCGTCAAATTGCTCATGGCTAATGGAGAGAATACTGAGATTTCTAAGGTTTGTAGATGGGAAAAAATGCTTATATACCGAATTGGCAACAGTATTAATATCGACTGCTAAAACAACTTCAAAATTGTCTAAGTTGCATTCTGTAAAACCATTATAACATTTATATAATTAATGTTATTTCTCGATTACTATGTATTAATGTATAGTTTGTTATACCTTTTAAAGCAAAATGCATCCCACCAATACCACTGAAGAATTCAATAACTTTCATATTGGAAATAAAATAAAATAATTTATATTTTGGTGAGAAAATTATTTAAAAAAATTCTTTTATAGCTAGATATTAATACTATAGTAAAAAATAGCAATGAAAAAATGTAACTATTTAATCATGGATTTTAACCAAATGACAATCAATGTGTGTATTTATTTTTTCTAACTTATGAATTGACAATGTATAATTCTTGAAACTTAATTAAATATAGAAATAAAAATTTTTCCACATTTTAGAGAAATTATTAAAGAATAGAATCCACCTGGATATCAACTACTTATATTGTCTTAAAATTTTAAAACTAATAATCTAAAACGTGCTAATAATTGATAATAAAAAACATTTTTGATAAGAAACCAAGTGTGTCAACCATAGAGTAATATCACAGAGTACCTATATGAAATTTTTATGTATATTTTCATATTTTATGTATATTTTGTTTTAGTATGTATATTTTCATGTACTCTGTGGTAATATAGATATGCCCTTCTGTGAAAATGTTGAAGAGCTCGGCTGTCTAATCGTATAACACAGTAAGCGCCACTCTTATCAATTTACGTTTTTTTCGGTCATTTTGTTTAAAATTTTTTGCTTTACCTATACATTTTATTCTCATTCCTATATTCATAGTGAATTCTAAGATACATTTATGTATCTCCAACATTTTTCATGATTTAAACCGAAAACAAATAATTTAAGGGTGACTATTTTTAAAAATATAAAAAACTGGACAATTAATTTTTGTTGGACTCTAAAATAATGGTTTGAAAAAATTACCAAATAACTTTTCCATTTTAGCGTGTCTTTAAAAATAACAAAAATGTGCATTTTTTTTTAGTTCTCTTTCAAAATTGTTGTATTTTATTATAATTCAGTTTCTTAAACTCATTTTTGTCAGCACATCTCAGTTTGGTTCCAATTATTATTAATTTTTCTCGGAATTGTAGTCATTTTGTAAGATAATTTATTTCAGGTAAAACTTACATTAGATAAAGCGAAAATATGTCCGAAGTTTCACCTTTAATATTTGTTAATATCAAAGGGTTTATTTCGACTTTTTCTTAAAGGTCGACAACTTATTTTTATTTCATTGTGAACCTGTAAAATTATAATTTTTTTTTTCTTTTCTTGTACAATATTTTATTTTGCGCGCATAATATAGAAGTGACGGGATTTAAACGGGACCAACTTCTGAAAACGGGACAAGTTCGAAGTTCGAAGTTTTTGGGGACAAGGGGACATGATTGTCAAAAAAGGGATAATCCCGTTTTAAACGGGACGTATGGTCACCCTAAAATAATAAGACACGGTAAGTAGCTTTTACTTGAACATACTGTGTTTAATCATAGTTTTATCAAAGCTAACATCAATATGGCGTGTGCTACAAATTATTACATTTACGTTGTAATATTACGTTAACCTCTACATAACTTTAAATTAAAAGATGTTGGTATCAAGGTCAGCATGACATTTGAGGGGGGAGGTGGGGTGTTAGGTTATAAAGACATATTTTGTCTAAATAAATTAAGACAAAAAAAATCTCAATGAAATCTGTTTGCCGTAATAATTATTACATAATCATGAAGTTTATGCAATTTTACATAAAATAATATTAATTTTTAATGTTTTTATTTATTTTGATTTAAAAATAAATTTCAAGGGGGGTTTGAATCCTGAAACCTCTTCCCTTAGTAGTTATGGTTCGTTTCGTAAAAGGAATATGTAGTTTAGAGTTCAAAAATGATTTTGAGGATAAATTGACGCAATTAAACTTTTTGAAAAAGAGTGCTTTACGAAATATTTAAGTTCACCTGAAATCTGAAAAGATTTTTACAGGGCATATCAACTACTAAAAAACAAAAAAATTTAAAAACTTGTTCCTTTAATGCCCGACAACAGAAAGTCCTTTTGGCTAAATCTACAAGATGCTAATGGCTTAGTAACTGAGGAACCGTCTGTGCAGTAACCGGTATAAGTGAGAAGGAATTAAATTTATTACTGTTAGTAGTTTCAAAAATCGAAAAATGACCTCTCTAAAATACCATCTCAGGAACATTACCTATCAGAAAAGATGTTACACAAAAAATATTTATAAATAATTACATCTCTATTATTTTCAACGTCAATTATACGTGAATATACATATTATACATTAATATGTATAATTAATATGACAGACTTATAATATTATGTAACAAGTATATGCGCTCTTATCTATCATTTTTGGAGAAAAGTGAAAAAAAGAAAAGACACATTATCGTCTATCACACAATAATAATATATATATATATATATAATATTTATATATATAATTATTTGTTTGTAATGTTTGATTATCTATCGGTGCATAGAATTCATTGGTGTCCGTAGGTAGGTAAGTAGATTTATAGCCGGGACCCAACTACCACCTTTTATCTACCTTTTATACCCGGGACTCAATTTACCGCTTTCAAAAGGTAACCAAATTTTTGCGGATCCAATTTACCTAGCTCCGTGGGAAAAGACATCATATTCCATTTCACCCTTCTTTTGATTACGTTTTTTGATTTTAAGAATCAAACATACTTTATCTGACTAGTAGTCACTAGGTAGTCAGAGAAAATCGTGTGAAAAAAAGTAAAAATAATTTACGTAAATTAAATGTTTTTACAATATTAGATAAATCACGTTCGATTCCTAATTCCTATATTAGTGCCTAAATCTTTAATAAATGTTAATCTATTCATTTTCTAAGATTTTTTAGGAGATTTTTTTAAGGTTGTGAATAATTTAATAATTTTGTCAAATACGGCATAATAATATTATAACGTCATTTGGTAATATTATAACTTATTTAACGATATTATTAAATTATTCGAAAATTTAAAAAAAATCATAGAAATTAATGGATTAACCTTTATAAAAGATTGAAGGACTAATATTTTTCTAAAAATCAGATTCACAACATGGCTAATTTGAATTTTTTTTAAATTTGTAGAGTAAAATTTCAAATTTGAAAATTTGGGACTTAAAAAAAAATTATATGTTATTGTTTTAGCGCAATGCTGTAGTAATAATTTTCAAAAAAAAGTTGAAAATTATTAATAGAACAAAAATTATTGTATTTTTCAAATCATACTGAGACACCCTGTATATTATTTTCTGTTTCTATTGTAATAATTTTATGATAACAACAGTACGAATAATGTTATTTCAAGTAATTGAAAGTAATACGCAATTGAGTGTAATAGTAGTTTTTATGGGACTTAGTCCAAAACAACAAAAATCGAAATATTGACGTTCGACTATTTTAGAAATAATTAAAATAAAACACTATTTAATTTATTACATAGGTATCATGTGAAACGAATTCATCATATCTCAATGAAAAAAAATATATATACTTACTATTAAATCTCAACCCAAATTATTTATTACAAATTCCAAACTATATAAAATCGATTACATAATAATTAGTTAATACCTTTTGATAATATAAATTATTGAATTCCATTATATCACAGTTGTAATCAAAAACTAAACGTCATTGATTTGACAAATAGTTACACATTGTATGTTTGGTTGTCCCGTTTTGAATTATACATATTATTAAACTTCTCGAATTTTAATTAGGATTGTACAAACATTTATTCAATGAGTTGTGAGAAATTAATTAACAGTAGTCTTAGTCCTAACATTAGCGTTCATCGAGTATTTTATACAGACTGTTTATACTTTTATAAAGTTTTCTGTACCTAAGCGAGTATAATAAAATTGTAATAATTTGTTGATTTTTAGAGTGATTGCTGGAATGGAAGGTGGTGATATATTTATTCAAGATTTTATAAACGACCTCCAAGAATCACCCGATAGTCAGATTCAAAAATGCTTTCGTGGTTCTTGCATTTTAATTACCGGTGGAACGGGTTTCGTTGGTAAAGTTTTGATTGAAAAACTATTGAGGTATGTAAGTATTAAATGTTTAAAACGAATAACAATGTAACATGAGTATGATACTTTATTAGTATTGTTATTTTTTTTTAGGTCATGTCGTGATCTGAATAAAATTTATATTATTGTGAGGCCATTGAAAGGCCATAATCCTAATGAAAGGGTTAAAGAAATGTTTGTTAGCCCGGTAAATAATTAATTTACATTTTCTACTTTAAACAAATATTAAGTATTTTAAAATATACTCTAAGTTTATGATAAGTAACTTAGAATCTATATTAAAGTCTATTAAAAGTGAATTTTATTTGGTTATTAATTTAACACTGTATTAATAACGACTGCAATGTACTGGTTATCCGCCATGGGTTTTGATATAATACGTGTTAATGATGATGAAAAGATATTATTTGTATGTTTATAATAAAGTAGTAAAGCGTTATTTAAAGAAGATATTATAATTTGAAACACAGTAAAGATAATCTACCAATTCAAAAATAAAGTACATCTTTAAAAATCATTTTAGTCATTTTAGACTATACTAAAATTTAATCTCATTCACATATTAATTTGTTCTGGACAAGTAAAAAAAAGCCGGACATACTTCGCACGATGGGTGTTCTTCGCACGAAAGGTGGGATTCTTTGACGGGTGTATTGAATTTTAAAGAAACGATAAATCATTTCTTCATAAAACGATTCTGAACGAGGGAAGTTAATAATATAAATATAAAATAGTAGGTTAGATACTGTTATTTAATAGTGTAAACATATACACATACATGTATACATATACATATAATAGTGTATACGTATACATGGCAGTCCGTGTAATATGTGACAACTGATAAGGCATTGTGGCTCTTAGAAATGTATTTGGGCGGCAGTCCAAAGGCCACACCGTAATTACCGACTTGTATCGTATTAAATTTAGCGTCGAAAAATACGTACGATAAGATAAGCGAATAACAAATACCTTTTAAGGTTAATTCACGTATATCCGGGCCGGAACACGGACGGGTACTAAAAACCTATCGTTCTGTTGATTATAGATATAATCATTCACACTTGTCCGCTCCGGGTGTCCGGGTTGTATCCGGGCAAAAAAAAAAAATTGGTTTTCGACAATTCCTTTCCGGGTGCCCGGACGGATTTGTATTACCTTGCCCGGGTTCCCGGGCATGTGTGAACTGCATCCGGGCCGGGCCCAGATTTTTAAAGTTGATTTGTTCATTAGAACTGTTGATTATTCAAAATCAAAAATATTTTCAATGTATATAATGTGTAATACATTATGTATTTACATTGAATATACTGAATATATTATGCTGGTACTTAGAAAATAAAACAAAAAACCACGAAAAGAAAGCCAAGGAATTAAAAAAGAAAAAAATTTCTATTCAAAATAAAATAATTATTAAGTTTGACTTGAAATTATTATATGTAATTATAATATATTAAATTAAAAGTAAGTATTAAAAAAAAGTATTCAAAAAGTTTTGACTCGTCGTCTATGAGGGAATTGTATTGAGTCGCAAACTCGTCTTCTTTTGAGCGATTTTCCCAAATAGGGTGTTCCCTTAATCGTTTTTATTTTATTCCTCTTCGCCAAGTAGTATTGCAATCATTGCCAGTTCATGGTCGGTAAAATTTGCCATCGTAGGTGTTTAGTATTATTATTATTATTATGAATATTTTATTTTAATATTATTATATTGACACTTCAATGAGTTGTCACGTACAGCGTAGGTACTAAATGTCAATAAATGACAAAATAGTAATTATATGTAAGGTATTTAAGTCAGGAATTTTATACAGTGGGGAATTGTGTAAAAACGATGAGGAAATATTTTAATTTTAAAATAACCCGGACGTGTGTGAATAACCACCCGAAAATCGTAAATTCCGGCCCGGACATATGTGAATGAACCTTTAGTGTCCGTACTTTCTTCGAGTTTTTTTCAGTCTTACCCTTGTAAAATGTTTAATTCTTTGTCCGTAAGAAATTTTATTGCACCAAAATATTCGCAATGAAATTTTCTGTCTAAACACCAAATTTCAAAACAATCGGTTTGGCCAATTTTCTTATATGTACGTTAAAGTGCGTGATTTTAGGTAAAACTAACGAATCACGTCGAAATTCTAACTTCAAACGGTTATAAAAAAAAATTTGACTAACGATTTTCGAGATTTTTTCAGGTCAAGTAGACATATATGTCAGTGAGATAATATTAAATTTTTAAGTCTTAATATCAAAAATCAAAAATTTTATTACATAAAAACTAACGAAAAATTAGATATTTCCGAAATTTTCAAAATGCTGCACTTAACTCAAAATTGATCAAATTTTTTTGAAATTTTTACGAATTGTTCTCGTCACTATTTTTAGTGGTTGGTGAAAATTTCAAGTTCTTTGCTGCATTATTTTAGAAGTGATGTCAAAAAGTAATTTTCAATTTTATGGAAATTGCGGTAATTGCATATTTTGAAAATTTTTTTTCAGTTTTTTCGCATTATTAAAAAAAATATTAAGAAATTTGAAAAATGACCTTTTAAAAGGTACCATCTGGGTTCGATTTTGGATCTATAAAGTTACCGATCGAAACTTTTGGACCAGTAGTTCTATACGAAAAAGTGTTTACAGAGGAAGACAAAAAAAAAAAAAAAATAAATAAACATCATTGTAAAAACATAAGCTTCTTCACTTCGTTCAGAATCTAAAATAAACATCATTGTAAAAACATAAAAGCTTCTTCACTTCGTTCAGAATTTAAAAATAAATGAAAAAAAAAATGTTAGAAAAATGTCCAAAATTTTTTTTCACATTTTCAAGATTTTCTTTCGCCAAAATCTTTCTTATATGATTTTCTATCTATGTTTAAATTTTCATAGAATTCGGATCAAAAAATTATGGTTTCCGAGTCGTTTTTATCAAATTTTGGGTAGTTTTTTCCAAAAAAAATTGAAGAATTGAGAAATTCAAAAAATGACCTCTTTGAAGTACAATCTAGAGGCAAATCCGGTTTCAAAAAGTTACTGATCGAAACTTTTTGACAAGTATTTCCATACGAAAAGTTGTACACAGAAAAAAAAAGAAAAACATAAATAAACATCATTATAAAAACACTTCCTTCGTTCAGAATCGTGATATCGAAGAATTGATTTATGGTTTCTGTAAAATTCTACACATCCACCAAGAGTATCTAACCCGAGGAGCGAAGAATATCCATGGTGCGAAGTATGTCCAACATTTTTGTCTATACTTTACTTTTTTTGTGGTGAAAACCAGTTTTTAAGGTACGTAAATACGAGCGATGGTCGTTTGGGCAAAGGTAACAATTTTGACCCGAAAAATAATAGTTCGTTTGGGCGAATATCATTTATACCGTTTGGGCGAATGAAATTATAACGAAATATTGTAGTGGACTATCTGTTTCTTTGATATATATCGCTACTTGCCACAATTTATAATTTATTTTATTATTTTATTTTTACTGTCATTAGTATTACTGTTACTATTTTAGAGAATCCCATGTGAATTGATTAATTATCTCGATACCGTAATATTTTCGGTAATTATTTTTGAGTAGCAATATTGAATATATTAAGAAAATATTATTATTTATCATAATTATGGAAAACAAGTTTTATTAATTTTGGCTAATTGATGACTGTATTTTACAATATTACTACACTAATATCTGTTAAAGTTAAGAATTTATTATGAATTATAATATTATTTATAATTATTTATAACCTAACCTAACCCATGTATATTGCATGTGACTTTATTTTTTCAATTGACTTTATATATTACTATTTATACTTCGCCTATAAATCCATTAATATATTCTCGCCCAATGGAACTTTTTGTGGAATAAACACTCGCCCAAACGGTACATAACTATTCGCCCAAACGGTATATTTTTTGGGTTAATTCGCCCAAACGGACTACGGCCGTAAATATACTTGAGTGTATACTGTACAACAGTGGTTTTTAAACTGGGGATCGCGTCACCCAAGAGAGTCGTGAATGATAGTTTGGGGGTTGCCAAAATAATGAACAAAATTATTTTTCATTTAAAATTATTTTATTTAAAAACAAATTACATTTTATTATTAGTTTTGTACAATGACATATGTAACGTAATATTCTCTGACGACGGATCGTCAATAGATCAGATTTTCTATTAATATGTGAATTATAGCACATTTTTTGTTTTTCGTAAATTTTGATTTATTTTTTAAATTATGCTAATGCATCTATCATAATTATTTACATAAAAAAACATATGTCATGATCATTTAACTTAAGAACATGAGCATACTATTTTTTAATGTGAGCGGTAGTATAAGCAGAAAAAAAAGCTTATTATGAAATTATGGGTCGCATGTCATAAAAATACAAAATAGGGGGACACGAATCAAAAAAGTTTGAAAATCACTGCTGTATAGGTAGTATACAATAATTAAAAAGTAAAGACAAGTAAAGTAAAGCAAAGTAACAACAAGAAAGCCGGACATACTTTGCACCACGGATATTCTTCGCTCTTCGAGTCAGATACTCTTGGTGGGTTTGTTGAATTTTAAAGAAACGATAAATCATTTCTTCAATAAGGCGATTCTGAACGAAAGAAGTTAATAATATAAAGATCAGTAATGGTCGTTATTTTCAATACACTTTATTTAGAGTATCTGACCCGAAGAGCGAAGATTATTCGTGGTGCGAAGTATGTCCGGCTTTCTTGTCTTTAATTTACTTGGATAGTCAAAAAAAAAAAATAAATAAATAAAATGAAGAATTGAGAAATTCAAAAATTGATCTCTTTAAAGTACCAATTAGAGGCAAATTCAGTTTCAAAGAGTTACTGATCGAAACTTTTGGACAAGTATTTCCATACAAAAAATTGTTTACAAAAAAAAAAAAAAACAAAGCAAAGATAAGTAAAGTAAAACAATGATAAGTAAAGTAAAGTAATGTAAAGTAAAACAAAGATTACTAAACTTCGTTAAGAAACTAAAATTGTAGAAAAATAAAAGTTATGATATTTCCAAGTATTTAAAGATTAACTAATGAATAAGTATGTCATTAAATTTTAACCAATGTTTTTATAAAGAATGATAATATTTAATTAATAAAGTTAACATGTTGGATAATGTTTAAGAAAGTCCGTTGGTATTTTTTGGGCAAGGGGTTTTTTAACCCTTAAAGCTTCCTCCTATTTGTGCTTATGGAAGTCAGTAATGCCGCTTATTTATGTAGATATTTATGTATACCACGTATTTATTTATCTTCAAGTACTTATTGTTTATGGATTAGCTTTTCGACCGCATGAAAATCGAGAATCCGACTTACCGCAGTCAAGTACAAGTGATGGAAGGCGATTGTTCTCAGCCGAATATAGGCCTAGACGAAGCCGACGTAAATAGGATTAAGTCTGAAATAAATGTGGTCATTCATTTGGCGGCAACCACAACCGACACTAACCCCACATTACATGAGGCCGTATTTACGAACGTTCGGGCTACCAGAGATTTGATTATGCTGACCAAGCGTTTTCAAAATCTCAAGGTGACTGTCAAAGCATTAAATCCTAATTGTCACCGTTATTTTTTAAAAATTTTTTTCCTCTTATCGTGAACAGGCGATTGTCCACGTGTCGTCTTTGTTTATTAATCCGTCAGTTTCGAACGTTTACGAACAATTTTACAAGTCCTCTGTACCTGCATCTACGATAATTCAAATGGTGGAAAATCTTCCCAATTACATTTTAGACAAAGTGACGCGAGGGCAAGTCCCGCCGAGGTAGAAAAATTGTGGTAGTAGTTTCAAAAAAAGTTATTTTTCTAGACTCGTATGTGAATGGCCGGACGTAGTTACATTTACCAAAGCGTTATCCGAACAAATTATTCAATCGGCTATTCAAGAATTCTTACCCGTATGCGTCATTCGACCTGGGTTTGGTAATGTATTATTATTATTATTATTTTTTTTTTTATTTAAAATGTTCATTAAAAACACATGTCCTTGTAGTAAGCAGACACGGTTAAACTACAGAAATTATTTTGTTAGAATTTATCTATAATTTCATGATATTGCTTAATTACTCAATAATAATAATTAGTTATAGACCAAATAAGGGACTCGACGAACCAAAAGCAGGGCTTGGAACTGACATAATGGTTTTAATGATTTCGAATTTGGATTTTAAAAGGACAGTTATTAAAAATTATCAGATTTTATTACTGGTTGTTAAAAACTAAAATTATTTTTATGGTGTACGATTTTACCTACAAAATCGGTTTTTAACATTTTTTTCTCGATTACTTGTTGAAATTAATTTTTGAAAATTTCGTATATTGGGTTAGTAAAAGTTCACGCTTATTCACTGAACTTAAAATATAAGCATTAAACAAATTTAGAAAATACCTATAAATTAAAAAAAGAGTTACATCATACTATTAAAATTTTTATATTTTCAGTTTTGGGCACTGCTAATGAACCTATAGCGGGTTGGACTAATCATTTAAATAATTTAACTGGTTGTGCATTGGGTTCTGGGCTTGGTCTAGTACGAATTTTTCATGGACCTAGCAGTGTAAATGCTGAAATTGTTCCTGTCGACATGTTGGTCAACCTCCTTTTGGTGGCATGCTGGGATTTAATTGGTATCAGGTATGTGTTAACTTTTAATTACATTAACAATTAATTCAATTGATAACAATATTTATATGTTTATGATACCTAGAGTATAATTTATATTTACATTGCACTTAAAACAAAAAAAAAAGCCGGACATATTTCGCACCACGGATATTCTTCGAACCTTAGGTCAGATACTCTTAGTGGATGTGTAGAATTTTAAAGAAACGATAAATCATTTTTTCAATAAGACGATTCTGAACGAAGGAAATTAATAAAATAAAGATTAATAATAATTTTCATTTTCAACACACCTACCAAGAGTATCTGACCCGAAGAAGAAGAATATCCATGGTGCAAAGTATGTCCGGCTTTCTTGTTTCTACTTTACTTTTTTCTATCTAATAAATAAAGAAAAGATAAGAAAATAAATGAGAAAAAATAGTGTTAGAAAAATGTCCAAAAGTTTTTTTTAACATTTTCAAAATTTTTTACGCCAAAATGTTTCTTATATTATTATTTATTGTCTATCTATATTTAAATTTTCATAAAGTTTGGATCAAAAATTATTATTTCTGAGTCTTTTTTGTCAAATTATGGGTAGTTTTTTCAAAAAAAAAAAAAAAAAAAAAAAAATTGAAGACTTGAGAAATTAAAAAAAATGACCTCTTTTAAGTACTCACTAGAGGCAAATCTGGTTTCGAAAATTTGCTGTTCAAAACTTTTGGACAAGTATACGAAATAGTGTTTACAGAAAAAAAAAAATAAACATTGTAAAATTACCAGCTTCTTCACTTCCTTCAGAATCTAAAATGTATGCAATTTATCAGAAAAATTAAAATTTTATCGCCAAAATGTTCCTTCAGGAAAGTACATGACGCAATGATATATGTAAATTGTAAATAGTTAACTAAATAGTTTTATTATTTTTGTTGATTATATTTATTGAAATGCATTCATGTGATTGACAGAACAGACGTTATTAACGAGGAAGTACCTAGAGACGTAGTAAATACTTTGGTGTACAACTATGCTTCATCTAACTATAAACCGTGCTCTTGGAATCAGTTAGGAGAAAAGTTTTTTAAAAACGAAAAACGAGTTTCATCACCGAACTTTGTAATAAATAATTACATTTTAGTTTAATGCACTCGTATTGAAAACGCACGATTTTAACTGACTATTCTATAATTTATTTTCAGTTTTGGATGCCTTTTTATCATGTCACTAATAGCATATTTCTTTATTGGGTATTGACGTTTTACTTGCATACTGTACCAGGGAAAATTGTGGACTTCTACTTTTGGCTTCTAGGAAGAGAACCTAGGTAAGTTTCGTTATGTCAGTGTATATTTTATGTTTTTATATTTATGTTTATTATTTATTCTTATTTAGATTAAATGAGTTTTATAAACGAGTGCATGCAGCAGCTAAACATCTAAATTCGTATCAACAAATGCGTGTAAGGTACTATAATCATAACGTTAACAATTTAATGAACAAATTATCAGCAAGAGACAAAATATTGTTTGATTTCGACATGAGCTCTTTGTCCTGGGATGATTACTTCGATAAGTATCTCAGAGGCCTTCGGGTGTATTTGATGGGAAATCGTTTGCACATGTCCGGAACGAATAACAATACAATTCATAGGTACTTACATATATAATTTTATTTATCGATAACGAACTTAGCTTAGAAACTTTTATATATTTAGGCTTACAAAATTTATGTTCATTTGGTGAATTTTACCACTTTTTTTATTCGTATTCTTTTTAATAATTTTTAGTGTATTGTAATAAATAGTGTTATTGTTTTTATAATATATTCAATTATAAAATTATGATGAAAAAACTGAATATTATAAATACGTAATAGGTATAGTGCAATACTATATTATTATACTAAAGTATAATTAAATATAATACGGAAATGTGGTTTTTGTTTCAGGTTGATAATGATTCATTACAATTTAATAATATCCATATGTTTTGCGGTCATAATTTATATAACTTTTTTTTATTTATAAGTGAGACGAATAATATCATCATAATACATTCTTATTTATTAATAATACATAAAGGTTATATTGAAATAAACATCATTAAAAACTGTTTTTATTTTATTGTTTTTAAACATATCTTTACTGGTTTTAGATACTACATATATTTATAATTTATGTTGGATAAATTTTGCTTCAAATGAAAAATTCATCACTAAATATGACAACTATTCCATAGTGAATTTAAAAGAAAGGGTTTGAACAGTGCTGTCTATATGAGAGAGGCAGGGTGGGCAGCTGCCTCCTCAGTGAGCTTAAATTTATTCAAGACAGTTTTATTTAAAAATAGTTATAGTTTGTTACAATAACAAAAATTTTATTTTACACTAGGCCAGTTTTATATTTCACGATTAACTGAGAATAGTAAAATAAAAAAATAAAAAATGTTTGATGAGAGAAAAAGTGTTAGGAAAAAATTTTCAACATTATTTTTTTTCACAATTTCAAAATTTTTTTGCACTAAAATATTTCTAAAATTATTGTCCAACTATATTGAAATTTTCACAAGCTTTTGATTTAAAATAGATAGCTTCTCGAAGGCTGATCGAAGCCTTTAGATAAGTATTTCTATATGCAAGTGTTCACAGACAGGAAAAAAAATAATGAACATCATTGTAAATTCATAAGCTTCTGCTCAGAATTTAAAATTTGGTTCCGGTTCCCAATACTTTAAAGGTTCTTGAGTTCCAGAACTGGTTCTTTTCAGTTCGGTTCCAGTCTTTGCAGTATGTATTATGATTATTGATTCTAACCTTGCGTTATACACAGTGATGTTCCCATCAAATTTGTTGAGAGTATACGCTGCACCTCCCTCCAATTTTTTTTTATGTGTAACCCCCCTTTTTTGATTTTTCAAAAAAATTATGAGAGTATACGGCGTATATGGAGTATACCCTATGGCAGTGGTGGCCAAACTTTTTTTACCGCGGGCCATAAAAAAAAAAAAATATTTGCCGGGCCTGAAATTTGTAATTTTTCTTTAAACTTTGAAATCATTAGAATTTTATGTACTTGTATAATATAATTAGATATTTAGTGACGTTTTTATTGTAC
>JAIPRM010004628.1:5370-22491 GCA_025469315.1 Stegophylla sp. TES_Ste_2020 | reverse complement strand
TTTCCTAGTCGTTTTGTAAAATTTTAGGTAGTTTTTTCCAAAAAAAAAAAAAAAAAAAAAATTGAAGAATTGAGAAATTCAAAAAATGACCTCTTTAAAGTACAATCTATAGGCAAATCCGGTTTTGGACTTTTGGACAAGTATTTCTATACGAAAAGTTGTACACAGAAAAAAAAAAACATCATTGTAAGAACACTAGCTTCTTCGCTTCGTTCAGAATCTAAAAATGCATAACTCAAGACGCGTTTTCTGAAATCATTTGATAAATGAAATTAATTTCGTGCTCGAATGGAAAGCATTGTGTTCTAGAACTCTCCAGAAGAATAATATTGAAATTAGCATTGAAATCCAAACCTCAAAATGATACCATGTGTAATAAATATGTTAATAATAATAATAATAATAATAATAATAATGATACTGTATTAATATTATCATCACAGAAATGAAAATTAAATTTACTATGTGTCAGTGACCACATTATTTCGACAGTTTAAAGCTACACACATATATTTATATATAGGTACATATCATTTCGTAGAACGTATTATATTTTTATTGGAAGTAATAATAATAATAACATATAATTAGTATAATAACAGTGGTTCTCAACCGGTGTGTCATAAAAAAAAAAAAAAAAAAATTGTTTATTTATATTTTACGGTTTAAACCATTTTATAAACCTTATACTGTAATGCAGAGGTTCCCAAACTGTGGGTCGTGATTAAACTGTTGGTGGGTCGCGTTTTTAGTTTCAGTTTCTGAGTGAAGTGAAAAAGCTAAAATTTGTGAAAAATTGTGTTTATTTTTTTCGGTATGGTACTTTAGGGTGTTTGTTATTCAAAATTCTTTAAAGTCATTCAAAATTTGAGAAAAACAGCGCTAAATTAGACGAAAATGCAATTGAAACTTTACATGAATTTAAATATAGAGAATAATATGAAAAATATTTTCGGGGAAGAAATTCTTTTGAGTTCAGAATCCACATGGTATGAAATTATGTTCGAATTTTGATGAATTTTGATACATTTTTTTTGTAATATTCATATTTAATCATATATACTTGTATAATTTTAAATATTTATCACACATTTTTTTGTAATAAATGAACGAATAATTAGAGTTATTTAACAGTTGTACATATTATTAGATAAAAATTCAAATACAGAACGCTTTTTTTTTATTCAATATCTTATTCAAGCAAAATAACAAAACAAACAAAAAAAGGACATTTGACCAAAATGGGTCGTACCAAAAAAAGTTTGGGAACCTCTACTGTAAAAATATAAAATCTTTAACTATATGTAAATTTTGAATTTTGAATTCTGGACAGAGCGAAGAAGCTAATTGTTTTTCATTGATGTTTATTTTTATTTATTTTTTTTTTCTGAAAACACAGTTTGTATAGAAATACTTGTCTAAGATTATGGCCAGAATCTTTTAGAATCAGAATTTACTTCTAGATGGTACTTTTGAAAGGTTATTTTTTGAAATCTCCCCAAATTTTGGAAAAATATGGGGAAAACTACATAAAATTTAACGAAAATGCTTTTAAAACTTTTTTTTTTTATCCAAATGTTATGAAATTTTTAAGATAGATAACGGATAGACAATAATATGAGTAATAATATACACTTTTTTCTCGTCAATTTTTTTTTTTCTCAGTTAATAGTGGAATAATAAAACTGGATGAGTAAAAAATAAATTTATCGTTTCTTTAAATTTCAATACACCCACCAAATGTACCCCGTCCAAGGATCGAAGTATACCCATAGTGCTAAGTGAATCCGGCTTTTTTTTTCAATAAATTCTTAACACGTATAGGTGTGATAATTTACATAGAATATGATAATTATTATTTTTTCAAAAATACAATAACTTTAGTGTGTCGCCATTTTTAAAAGGTTGAGAACCACTGGAGTATAATACGTCTTTTGATTTCAATTTATCACTCATTTTCTAAAAGTTCAAAATATTTGATTTATTTCTGATAATTAAGGCTATACTAGAACTCAAATGTCTTAAAAACATATTAATAAATGACCTTAAACCATATCCTTAAAATAATAATAAAAAAAAAAATGCATCATACAGAATAAAACTATTCAGTTGAAAAATTTGATTTTTGATTTACAACGATTTTCAATACATGGCTTTTGTTTTGCATTTTTCACTTTTTCAATTTCTAGATCATTTTTCAGGATTTTAAAGTATTTGATTTATTTTACATTTTTGGACTATTTGATTATTGATACAGTAAAACAACTCAAATTGAAAGTTCATTTTTTCTTTTTATTTTTTTTTTATGAAATTTAATGTTTAAAAAAACTCACAATAGCGAATACTGTTGCATTATAATTGAAAAAAAAAATCAAACACTTCAAAATGCTAAAAAATTACCTAAGAACAAAAAAAGAGAAAAAGCAAAATAAAAATAATTTGTTTTATATTATTGGCTTGAACAGTTTTATCGTGTGTCTCAGGGAGTCTCAGTACGATTTAACAAATGCAATAACTTTTGTTTTATTAATAATTGTTAAATTTTTCTTTTTTTTGATTATTACTACATCACTGCGCTACAGAAATAACATATAGACTTTTTTCTAGTACTCAGTTTTCAAATTTAAAATTTTGCTCTACAGTTTTGGAAAAAATCGAAAATAGTCATTTACAAAAACTCATTTTTTGAAAAAGCTTCACGGTAAAATGTTAATTTTTTAATGTTTGGGCATTCATCTATTATGACTTCTAAGAACTCCTTTGAAAATGTATTTGGTAAAATACAATAAAACAATGAAATTCAAATTTTCAAAAGATTTCAAAAATCATAATAAATAAATTGCCAAAACTCGATGAGACATTTTAGCAACGAGTTTTTTCTAAAAATCAGGTTTATAAAATGGTTATTTTGGTTTTTTCCGAAAACTTTAGTATAAAATATTAAATCTGATCACACAAAAGAAATTAAAAAATAAAACATTATTGCATATTTTGTTAAATCGTTTTGGGACACTTTGTATGATAATTAAAAAAAAAAAAAAAAACGTCCCTTGTACGATTTGGGGTGTATTTTTCGGAACAGGAGGGGAGGCGTTTTTTATTTAATATTTTTCCTTCTGTCCCTTCCGTATTTTCTTCAAATCGATCAAGAATTATAGTTACTTACACATTTTTATTTATATACTAACAATTTATATAATTTTTAACAATAACATTATTATACTATGTAATAGCTTTTTTTTTTTTTTTTGTTTTTTTTTTGCTTTTTTTTTCAACAGGTTGTGGTTTACAATGCTACTCGTGTCTTTCGATCAATAAAAATAATCCAAGTTGTGACACAATTGTCGACGATGAATATTTGCATAATTATAAAATGAAAGCACATTATTGCCTGAGGATGACTATCAGTTTTAAACGAAGAAAGAGTATGTGAACTGCCGTATTCGCGTAAATACAATACAAAAGAGCCGGACATACATCGCACGACGGGTGGGATTCTCTTGACGGGTGGCGTATCGAATTTTAAAGAAACGATAAATCATTTCTTCAGTAAAACGATTTTGAACAAAGGAAGTTAATAATAAATAATTTAGGGAAAAAAAAAACGCGAAAATTCGGATTGGAATCGAACCCGGTGCCTGTCGGCGTGCACACACTTGAAAATGTAGTCGAATTAGTAGGCATGTAATATAATAACCGGAAATATTGAATTTACAAAATAGAATAAAAAAATAGTTAGAAAACTATTGTTGCACGTGGATGATGGCAATAAGGAAAATATTATCATCGACCTTCTTGGAATGATTACGAAAATTACAAAAGGAAAAAAAATGTAGGAATAACTAACGAGTTACGTCGAAATTCTAACTTCGAACGGGTATAAAAACAAAAATGTTGACTAACAATTTTTGAGATTTTTTCAGATCAATTAGACATATATATATATATATATATATATATATCAGTGAGAACATATTAAATTTTCAAGTCTTAATATCAAAAATCAAAAATTTCGTTGCATAAAAACTAACGAAAAATGAGAAATTTCCGAAATATTCAAAATGCCGTACTTAACTCGAAATTGATGAAATCTTATTGAAATCTTTACGAAATGTTCTCGTAGCTATTTCTAATGGTTGGTGAAAATATCAAGTCTCTAGCTGCATTGTTTTAGAAATTATGTCAAAAAGTATTTTTCAGTTTTACGGAAATTTCGGTAATTGCGTATTTTGCCGTTTTTCGTCAATTTTTCGACAGTTTTCCCCCGTTTTTGAAAAAAGTATTGAGAAATTGGAAAAATAACCTCTTTAAAGTACCATCTGGGTATGGTTCCGGTTCTATAGAGATACTGATCGAAACTTTCGGACAAGTATTTCTATACGAAAAAGTGTTCACAGAAAGCGAAAAAAAATAAATAAAAAATAAAAATAAATAAATAAACATCATTGTAAAATCATAAGCTTTTTCACTTCGTTCAGAATCTAAAAACACCAACTAAAAATGATCTTAATAAAGAATTTTAAAAACAATCAAAATATTCCCCGTTTTTAGAGAGTTTTTATTAAAAAAAATGATTATTCCCGTATCACTTAATATTTTTTTTAGATTCTGAACGAAGTGAATTTGCCTCTAGATTGTAGTTTAGAAAGGTCATTTTTTGAATTTCTCAATTCTTCAATGATTTTTTTGGAAAAAACTACCCAAAATTTAACAAAAACGACTCGAAAATCATCATTTTTTGATCAGAATTTTATGAAAATTTAAACATAGATAGAAAATCCTATAAAAAAGATTTTGGCGCAAGAAAATTTTAAAAATATGAAAAAAAATTTTGGACACTTATTTCTTATATTATTAACTTCCTTCGTTCAGAATCGTTTTACTGAAGAAATGATTTATCGTTTCTTTAAAATTTAATACGCCCGTCAAAAGAATACCACCCGTCGTGCGAAGTACACCCATCGTGCGAAGTATATACGGCTTTTTTTCTTTTTGCTTACAAATGTATCTTGCAGAGAATTTGCTTTATAATTACCTCTGAAAATGTAACAATTTTGTGTAAACTCAGTTAAAACTTCCGTATACAATAATGCATCCAAAGTTTCTCTTTCAAATTCATAAATTTCTATACATTTGTTTGAACTTCCATATTAGTATCTACAAACCTAATTGCGTTCACTTTAAAACTAAAACTTTAAAAACATTATTTTTTTTATTTTTTACGCTTAGCTTCATTAGTGTCGTGAGTAATACGGGATTCAAAATTTTCCCGCTTAAATTTTTCAGGGGCTATGGGGCATGTTATGCACATCAAAGGGACAATCTCGATTTTAACGGTCGTCCTTCCTATCCTAATAACTTATTTCGTCCGTTGCAAGACGCGTCTTTAGACGTATAATATTGTCGAGAGCGCATACAGAGGCGTAGCCAGGGGGTGGCTGAGGGGGCTGAAACCCCTCCAGAAAATTGAGGAAATTTTAAATTATTATCTAATTAGTTATAAATAATATAAAATATGGGATATGGTAGGTAGCTGGTAGTCTTGGACAAGACAAAGACACAGAAAAAGGGGGGTTTTATATTTTAATCATTTCCTTTAGAAAGAAAATCAATTTTTGAGAACGAGGAGGGGGAAGGCGATTGTCCTTGTATCCTTCACTAGTATCTTGAACCATAGGCGCAATTAAGGAAGACTTAGGAGGTTCAGCTACCCTTAAAAAATCACTCAGATCCTCTCCCTTATATTTTTCAAAAATTGCTGAAGGTTGACATTTTTAAGCATTTTAATTGTTAAGCCTTTAGAGAGGACTGAATCAATCAGATAAACATGTCAGCCCCCATAAAATTAATCCTAACTGCATAAATGTATTCAACTGATCAGCCCTACTCGAAAAAAATTCCTGGTTACACCACTGAGAGCATACATTTTACAATTGGGTGCCGTACAGTACCCAATTCTTTGGGTGGAAAGTGTTCGGACAACTGAGGGAGTACAAGAATCGAAAAAAAAAATCCAAATTTACTCGAACCCTCCCCCCCCCGTTTCTCTGTAAGCCGGTGCAAGTGGTAAATACGACGTTTATTGTTTACCGGCGAGGGGTGAGGAGAGGACACCGTCGGGATGATGCTTTTTTTCATTTTTAATAAATAAACAATTGTAAAATCATAAGCTTATCATTGTAAAATCATAAGCTTCTTCACTTCGTTCAGAATCTAAAAAAACTGTAATTTCTGTAATTATATTTTCAATAGGTACATTGTTTTAAAATTAAAAAAAAAAATTCAATGACTCACCTTGCAGGTCAAAGATTTTCTTTTTTCGCAGCACCAATAATAAATATCCTGTCGATTTTTGTCTTTTACCATCAAATATCCTTTCACACATATTTTTGAATTCCTTTTTGGGGTGAGACAATTTCGGTAGTATTTTAATTACATTTTATGTTCATTTTAAAAATTTAATATATAAAACAAACTAACAAAACATAAACGGTTAACACGCTAAAATATGTTAAAGTGCTTTGAACATGTATCAGTTCAATAATTTTATGTCCATAGCATTTCAAATAATTTATCGTAGTTCAAAACCTGATATACTAAACCTTCGTTGTGTTTTATTATTTGTTAGATAAGAAAGTTTTAATTTTATCAGTGATATATCAATAATAATATTCTATAATTGGGTGGCTTTCCTTATGTTGGAAAGTCTTATACCGGTTTTTATCAGGTAAAATATTAGAAAAAAGCCGGACATACTTCGCACGACGGGTGGTATTCTCTTGACGGGCGTATTAAATTTTAAAGAAACAATAAATCATTTCTTCAGTAAAACGATTCTGAACGAAGGAAGTTAATAATATAAAAAAAAAAATAATTTTCAAAAAATGTCCATAATTTTTTTTCACATTTTCAAAATTTTCTTGTGCCAAAATCTTTTTTATACGATTTTTTATCTATGTTTAAATTTTCATAAAATTCGGATCAAAAAATGATGGTTTCCGAGTCGTTTTTGTTAAATTTTGGGAAGGTTTTTCTAAAAAAAAATTTAAGAATTGAGAAATTCAAAAAATTACCTCTTTAAAGTACAATCTAAAGGCAAATCCGGTTTCAAAAAGTTATTGATCGACACTTTTGGACAAGTATTTCTATACAAAAAGTTGTACACAGAAAAAAAAAAAAAGAAAATTTCCACTAATGTGCATGAGTATAGTTTAATGTAAGACTGCCGTGTGCCAAAGTCTAAAGAGATACTGTAATTTAAACCTCAGTGGCGAAGGCAGAATAAAATTTCGAGGGTGGTTAGGTGGTTACTATTGTTTTATATGCGTATGTTTTTTTTTTTTTAATGAACGAATGTTAAAAGAAAACATATACAATGTCTGTTAAATTTAATAAGTAGGTGCAAGTATAATAAAGGCTTTCTACTTGTAACTTATTTTCTCATTAGTTATTTCATAGGTGTATCTAACCAAAAAAAAAAATATATATAAAATGTTGATATTTTAAATTATTATGTATTTTAAATAATTAACATTTGTTGTTTGATATTTAAAATTCAATTTATCAAAACAAAAAAACATTAAAATATGAATACGACATAAAATATTTATTACCTATAAAACCTATTATAATATATTACCTAGATTATTCACAGTGAAGTACCTAACCTCGGTTACGGGGTCTAATTGTATGAGAGCAGTCTACTGTAAGATATTCGTCTGCCGATCGAAGTATCTAAAACGATACTGTACAATTCATAATATCTAGGATATTATAAAAATATCAATCGTAACTATTTTATGAAAATTGTTTATTAAAAATTATCAAAATACCCTCTTATAAAGTTGTTGCGAAAAAATTGTTATAATTTTAGTAATATCAGTGCTGTTATAGTAATTTGTGTTATTTTGAAATCCTGAATATTATACAATATTATAAAGATTCTGAATATCATACATACAAATTGCATTTAAATTCATACTGCACAGAAGAGCATATTATATAAAAATCGACTTTCCCACATAATTCAATGTAATAATTTGTGTAATATTAATGAGTAATGACCAATAACAATACGCATAATTAATATAGGCATAAAGATCTTTACCGTACACCAAACGCAATTTATTATTATTTATAATAATCGAAGTCGTTAGTAATCATTGGGGTTTGAAAAAAAAATACACACGATTTGATAAATACGGTATAAAATAAAATAAACTAAACTAAACTACACTAAACGTCGATTTTCGCATCGACGCCGACGACCGCGGAAAAAACAAAACAAAAAGTCGTAACATAATTTTACGTGTAAAACGTAAAAGTCAATGTGAGAAAAAATCAAAAAAATCTGACGTCACGGGAGTCGGCCGCCGGCATCGAACCCGGAGATGATAATCCTGCCTATGTTTACCTACTCAAAACACCTAACCAAGCCTGCCTACCGAGTTGTAGAACACGGCGAAAATTCGAGCTTTTAAACCGAAGCGATGACGGCGAGTATCGCACGTTTGGTGCGACACCGTTGCGGTTCTCGCGCGCCGTCGCGGAGCGGCGCGACACCTTGATTAGGCGAGCGCCGGAGACGATAACACGTCGAAATAGTTCTGGCACGCGATTGGATGGAACTACGCGCGTCCTTGGAAAAAATTCTCATCCGCTCGCATCGGAAAAACGGGGCGAGGAAAATCGGAAACGATCGCGAAATTCGTTCCGGGGAGTCGTTCTCAGGAAGGAGACGCTGAACGGCGCGGGGAATAAAACGGAACGGAAATCGGACAAAACGCCAAAGACGTCGGAAGAATTTTTTTATATAATATAGATATAAATTAATACTAGGGTGTTCCTATGTAATAGGACACGAAAAAAAAATGTTTATATTTTTAATCGAGCACCCTCCTATTTTGTTTAATACCCTTTAAAAGTAATTTTGGTTAAATTTGGTTACAATATTTCACCCCTTCACGTGTCGCATAAGGGTTGAAAAATGGACAGAGAGGGTGTTTTTAAAATTTCTTCAGTAAAACGATTCTGAAAGAAGGAAGTTAATAATATAAGAAAAAAAAAATTTTCGAAAAATGTCCAAAAATTTTTTTCACATTTTCAAAATTTACTTGCGCCAAAATCTTTTTATAGGATTTTCTATCTATGTTTAGATTTTCATAAAATTCGGATCAAAAAATGATGGTTACCGAGTTATTTTTGTCAAATTTTGGGTAGTTTTTTCAAAAAAAAAAAAATTGAAGAATTCAGAAATTCAAAAAATGACCTCTCTAAAGTACCATCTAGAAGAAAATCTGGTTTCAAAAAGTTACTGATCGAAACTTTTGGACAAGTATTTCCATACGAAAAGTTGTACTCATTTGAAAATTTACGAAAAGTTCTCATTGTTCTTTATATTATTAACTTCTTTCGTTCAGTATCATTTTATTGAAGAAATGATTTATCATTTCCTTAAAATGTAATGCACCCACCAAGAACTTCACACCCGAGATGCGAAAAATACTTGTCGTGCGAAGAACACCTATCGTGCGATGTATGTCCGGTTTTTTTTCACATTTTCTTAATTTTCTTGCGCCAATCATTTTACAATGATGTTTCTTATTTGTCAAATTTTGGGTATTTTTATCCAAAAAAAAAAAAAAAAAATAAAGAATTGAGAAATTCAAAAAATGACCTCTTTAAAGTACAATATAGAGGCAAATCCGGTTTCAAAAAGTTATTGATCGAAACTTTTGGACAAGTATTTCTATACGAAAAGTTGTACACAGAAAAAAAAATAAATAAAAAATAAACATCATTGTAAAAACACTAGCTTCTTCACTTCGTTCAGAATATAAAAATAACACTAATATCTCATTTTTATTAGAATTTTAATAGATCAACACTACAGAAACACTGGTTCTAAACAATATTGGAAGAATCACTAAAAAATTCTCCAATACGTATGGCGTTAATCTAACCATAACTACTTAGTGAAAATGAATAGCAAATAATTTACATCAGTTGTTGATTTTTTCGATTTGCTTTTATAAAATATGTTCTTATTGCGCATCAATGATTAATTCCATACTTCACCTAATACAATTAATATAAAATAAATCTGTGAAAACGCTTTGAAATTAAAGACAATTTGAATAATTTGAAATTCGAAGAGAAAATTAAAGTATCAATTAACATTCAAATATAATTACGCTTTAAAATGACTCGAGCAAAATCAAGTTAGAAATCAGAGAACTGTTCATGCAAACCGGCATTGTCATACAAACAAATGTTGAGAATATTTAGACACTGCAGTGATCAGAATTCATGTTACGAATGATGAGTTTGAATCCCGTCGTCATTATAATTTGATTTTCTGTTGAAAATTAATAATTTAATAAATTCATTCAATTTTCTACTCTTCGGGTTCTTTTTCTTTATCATTTTTTATACTGAATATACTCTGTTACAGTCTTATACAGAATTACATAATTATTGTGTCGTGAAGAAAATAGCTTGTAAACTATTAATAAACTTTCTCCCTTCTTTCTATCTTTGATAAACGTATTTTCATCACAAAAACTCAAGTTATTAAATTTAACGCACAATCTATTTATATTTCACATTTTGTCTATAAATCTCAAGAATATATTTTTAAAAACTTATTCACAATTTATATGGATTTTTATTATATTGGAATTTCTTTCATTGATTCATAATATAAAACCAATTTATTGATTCATACCTACTACTAATCATAATAATTTATATTGTGTGATTTAGTAAATAAAAATGCTTAACTAAGAAAATAAATAAAAATTTGAAATAACAGCAATAGTATAAATATACAAACTGTCAGAAATCATTTTTTTTAATTTAAATAAATAATATTTTAACTTACGACAATGTGCGTGTTGGTGGCTGCACATGTTTTTGTTCACAAGTTGGACTTATAATTAGTGAATGTCTAGATGTTTTCTCAGATCCCGTAGGGCTTATACTTCCATCACCCTTAAAAATTAAACATTAGAATATCGAAATGTGTTTATACATTTTAAGTTTTTATGACATGACGTACAATAGGTGTTTTGCTGCCTGTAGGACTAGGACTTTTTTTCAAATAATGTGATCCAGCTGGGTTTTTAACGGTTTTTACGGCTGTTGTTGGTTTTCTGTGATAAAACGCCAAATGTGGTTTCGATGCAGCAGTAGGAAGTTTACTTTTATTTGTAAACCATAAAAACTTTTTCTTAGCACATAAATGATAGGCAGAAATCAACAATCCCAAAATCAAAACGGCAAATCCTGCTGTATATAAAATCGCACTCGGACTATAGTCTAAAATAAAATTAATTAAACCAATAATTTAAATGTTATTAATTTTTAATACAATCATAAATCATCAACCTTTTATTTCATTTAGACGTGACATATTAATTAAAATATTTATCCAACGATCTTTTAGAAAAATTTTCAGTAAAATAAATCATTTAAAATACATTTAAATTATATCAATGTGTTTTTATTATTATACAAAGCCAACCTGATTAATTTAAAATGACAACAAAATTTATCTTCGAAGCTAATAACTTTTTAATATTATCAATTTTATATTACAGGCATAGATTGGTTAATCCTTTTTAACCTTTTACCAAATAATTAAATTACATTCTTATAACTTTAGTGGTTCCTGAATCTCACACTCCTAGCTTCAGCGGTTCCGACTAGGCGAAGACGAATCAGCCAGTCAGGACATTTTATTTTATATATATATATATATATATATTATATAGGAATAGATTCAAATTTTTCATTTAGATTTAATTATTGTTTGATTAATTCATTGATCACCAGCAATTAATTATATGACTAAGATGAATCAAGCCAAGAAACAATAAATAATTTTTCCAATAAAATAATAAAATTCTTAGCGGAGCTTAAGTTAATTGTATGAAACAACAATTGTCAGTTTCCAATTGTTGATATATATATATTATATTAACAAAATAATCCAATATTTTAATTTTACATTCATTATTCGTGAAAATGATCAACTTCACCATGTTTTGAAATTTAAAGCTTAGTATTATTATTTAAAAACTGACACAATTATTGTTCGGTATAATTAAATAAAGCTGCACTAAGAATTGTTTTTCGTTAAAGAAATGATTTATCGCCTTTTTAAAATGCGTGGACTTTTTCTTCTTCTTGATTTGGCTTTTTTTATATTTTATACTAATAATGAGTTCTACATTTCTTTTCCAAAATTAATTATTGATTCAGTATTGATGATATTCTTGACATTTAAGCAACATTACTTTTAGTATAGGTAATAACAGAATAATCCATGTCCACTTAATTATTCATGAAAATGATTTTAATTTTGCATTATTTTGATAGGTATAGGTATTTAAAGATGTAACAATCAAATATTTATTCAAATTATTTTAACAATAATGTAATTATAAGTACATGTATGAATAACCCTGTAAAACACTTAACAGCCTAAAAATAATAAATTGAATATGTTACGAAATAATAACGATAATAAATCTGTCATTTGTTGGATTGGCAATAATTTTAGCCCTAATTCAACGCTTGTAATAAATTTTTCATTGAACCAACTTTTAAGAAAATTCGATAACGGCTATGAAATCTTTTGGGTAAAAAATTTATTTTAAAATATTAATATTTTTAAATATTAAATTTATTTTAGATACGATTTGAAGACAAATAAAAACAAATTAAAATTCTGTATTCAACACAAAATCGTGAACATTTTCTAGTATTATCAAATTTTGAACTATACAAAAATAATCAACTTTAATTTTATTATTTATGCAAATAATATACTTGCACAAGATATTCAAGGCATAGAACCAAACAAATGAGTAAATGTAAATTTTAAAAGTATTTTGAATTTTGGATAAATGTATCTATTTAATTTACTAGTGGTTTTATTTATAAGTTAAAATATTAAATCATATTTTATATTAAAAATATATTCAATGCTGCCATAAGTTGTATAATAGTAGTTCATATAATTTTTAAAAATACCACAGTTTAAATAAACCTACTTATGCGTTATGGGTAGTCATAGAAACGAAATAATGTAATAATAAACATTCATGATCACCAAAATTAATAAATATTAATACTAATAACCAGGACAGCGAATTATAAAACCAAGTGAACATGACAGGCAATTTTCGGAAATAATTTGTTATGCCAATCAGTCAGTGATACTTAAAATTTATGTAACAAATTCATATGCAAATATCTTTGCTAACAAATATAAATAAATGATAAATAATTAATAAAAGTTGCAAGTTTCAAAATATTATGTGCACCAAAAATTTAAAATAACACTTTGTAATAAAATTACAATAATTCCTGCTATCCTATATTATTTAAAAAACAAATTTATTTCGATAAAGTATTTTTTTTTTTATATAAATATATTTTGTTCATAATTTATGTATTTTAAACCTCAAATAGTTTATCTGTATCAAAGCTACTAACAGCTGAAGCAAGTATGTTCACCAGTAAATATTTTAAACAATTTATATAATTAGAAAATTAATGTAGTAAATTAGAACTGATTAAACACATGTACATTTGTACCACCCTAAGATTGTTAAAACATTTTGTTACTACGTAATTAACTTTATAAAACAAGAACTGCTGAGAGAGAGGAGTAAATTCTCCCCATATATTTTTCGCATATACGAAATTGTTGACTGTATGAAAATATTATATTATAAACAAATTATGAAGTTATTAAAACGTTTCAAAATTATACTAATACATTAAAGACAATAACCTTCAGGTAATTTAGTCAATATTTATATTTGAAAGTATTTACATAATGAATACTACGCTGTAAAAAAATGAATATAAATTTGTCACACTCGTGTGAATGCATAAAATAACCAAGTATGTGTGCAAATTTTAACCATAATACTACAATTAGTTGTCACATAATATACACAAGATCATCCAAATTTTGGAAGAGTAAAATGCGAACTATTAATTTTAACCTTCCAACCGTAATACATTTCAGCCAGGGGCGGACTGGCCCAGGGTGCTATACACTAAGTAGCACCCCGGGCCCTCATTATAATTATAATACATATAATACTTTGTAGATAACCATACATTAAAGATATTCATACCATATCATATTGACATATTATATACTATATAGGTACCTACTTATTATGTCGGCTTTAAAACTTTATAATTTTAAGAATAATAATAATTATTCTATTATTGAGTATTCAATAAAATTAATTTATTCCTTTAGGTGAGTAGAAATATATATATAAATAATTAAAAGATTAAAAAAAAAAAATTACGGGCCCCTATTAATTAATTTTGCACCCCGGGCCAAAAATAGCCAGTCCGCCCCTGATTTCAGCTAACCCTATTTAAAAATATCCAATATGTGAAAGTGGTAGTAAATATTTAAGTAGTAATCGAAAAAAATTTGCATTTTAAAATACAGATGACAATTGTACATATCTGACATACCTATAATTCTTTTTATTAAATAAGTATTAATAATTTTACTTGTCTATTTTACATAACTTGCTTGTGAAAAAAAGTATTATAAAATACATCTGTGAATTATATCTAAGTTCATAGACCGGATGTATTGATAAGCGCCATCGTCCCATAGCTCTAAAAATCATTATCTTTGTTGCCTGCACTATTATTGTTTACTCAGGATTATACATATATATGTGTAAATATAGGCGTTACTTAGGGACGCAAGAGAGAGCAACTATCTTCCACGACGAAAAATTGGTGTGAGCATTGCGTCTACGATTTTTACTAGCCTAAGTGTCTTTGTACTTAGTGCCTTCTAAACTAAGCGTATTTCATCTTTAAAATATTTTACATTACTTATATATAAAAGTAAATTATTATTATTATTCGTATGTAATAATATATTTTATTGCGTTTGTAATAATTTAAATTCGTCGTAGTAAATTACATATTTTAAATTTATTATTACTTATTAGTAATTAAATTTGTTTTCAGTAATTTTAATCTTTATTCATTAATGTATTATCAAATTTGAACATTGCTTATAGAGCATTCATGTTTAGTAAAGTTCTTTTATATCTAATTAACTTGTTTCTAATTTGTATTTATAAGTATTTATTATGGTTTAATATAAAAATAGTTTTTTAGCCATTGTCGATAACTATAAAACGTATAGTATATATTAGAAATTTTTAACAGAAAATGAGTCAAATGAAAAAATTTTAACAATTTTATTGAAATGCGAAAACTCTGTGTAAACAATTTAATAAACGGTAAATAGACAATAAAAATTTGTTTATAAAGATTAAAGAAAATTATTTTCGACCCCACGTGAAAACGGTTCAAGTTACGCCTGTATATATATGTAGGATACACAAGCTAATAATTAGCAATAATAAATGGTTACAAAATTTTATATTGAATAACAAAGATAATATATTGGTATTGAATGGGTGAAATTTAGCCACTATATTTCCGCCTATCCCGAGTCGAAATCAAATACCTGATTAAATATACGTATAACATTCACTGTTGACATATATACTCGTATATATATATATATTTACGTATAAATATCAGCGTACGGAAACGATCCTAAAAATGATAATATTAACGATTATGACGAACGAGTAAGTAAAATTAATAATATAACAATTATTAATCGTTTCATCTGGAACGCGTGTCTTGACAATAATAATTATCGACATGAGACACCAATAATTTAACGAGTGTTTTATTATTCTACCCGTAGAGATTGAATGCACACACGAGCGCTTAACAGTAACATCGTACATAACAATAATAATAATAATAATAATAATAATAATGGCCGTTCGCGCGTTCGTCGTCATCACTTACTTGCATACAAATTGTATTCGGTTTTTTGGACCACCACAGGGTCCTGGTTTGCATATCCCGTGACAGGCATGGCGGCGGCGAGCGGACTCAACGAGCGCGCGTGTGCCTGTTGTGAGTTTGGTCAAGAGCCGCCAGACTACTGTTGTCGCAATGGGGCACGAGCACGCTTACAAAGGCGGTCGTGGTGAGGGGAGGGGAGGGGAGGGGAGGGGGGATGGTGATGAAGGGGCAGCGGGGGCGAGGAACGCGCTCGATAAAATTTATGATACGCGGCGACCTCGCTCTGTTGCCGCTCGGCCGCGGCCGCCGCCCGAAACACGGACAAGCGCACAACTACACCCACCGACTGTAGGCTGGAGAAAACACACACACTCGTTAGGATCGAAAAGCTCGGACGTGGACAGTTATTTAAAACCGTCAAAACTGTGTAAATAATAATAAAATATACGGTAGCTACACACACACACACACACACCGTGTGCTGTTGTGCTTGTGTTGGTATTATGGTAATAAAACCGTATTTCATTATTATTATTATTATATTTATTACACGTTAATCCGTGCTCTTGAACGTCAACGAAAATGGAAACCTTTAATATTATCATTTGAGCGAAAAGCACGACAACAATAAAAAAAAATAATAATAACGCCACGTTTATTCGATGTTTACATGTAAACTGCATGGGGTCCGAGTCAAAATACCGACAGATCAAAATCCAGACAGTTCGAAATCCCGACAGTTCGAAATCCCGACAGTTCAAAATCCCGAAAGTTCAAAATCTCGACAGTTTTTTTTTTATGGCCCGCGGTAAAAAAAAGTTTTGCCACCACTGTTCTAACACATAAGTGAGTTTGGTAAATAATGATAAAAAAAGCGGACATACTTCGCACGATGGGTGTACTTCGCATGACGGGCGTATTATATTTTAAAGAAACGATAAATCATTTCTTTAGTAAAACGATTCTGAACGAAGGAAGTTAATAATATAAGAAAAAAAAAAAAAACGGTCAGTATTGTTCGAATACTGATAACGAGACACAAAACGGATAGAACGTGCGAACTATACCGTACACTGTACATGGACATTTGAAACCGTAGTGTGTCAGTGAATATTTTAACCTACATACTGGGCGACATTTTTGTCACCCAGTGAAAACTTTTTGTCGCCTAGTAGATGTTGAATTTGAATACTGGGCGACAATGATTTTGTACTAAAATTACGATGTTTG
>JAIPRM010004627.1:0-22495 GCA_025469315.1 Stegophylla sp. TES_Ste_2020 | reverse complement strand
TTAAGTTAATTTTTTTTTTTTTTTTATGGATTTCTTATGGTAAAATTTGTATGAAACTGGTAATTTTTATGTAGAATAACGATTTTTTTTTTCAGTTTGAGTCTCATAAAATATTTTATTCTTGATCTATTTGAAATTTTCCTTTACCAAAAGATTATTTTTATGTTTTTCTACACCGTTTATAGTTTTTATGAAAAAGTTGACTCAATGAAAAATTATTTATACGCGTTTAAAGTTATAATTACGGCTTTCATACTGCGTTCTTCGACTTACTCATATATTTTTTAGATTCTGAACGAAATGAAGAAGCTAGTGTTTTTACAATGATGTTTATTTATTTATTTTTTTTTTCTGTGTACAACTTTTCGTATGGAAATACTTGTCTAAAAGTTTCGATCAATAACTTTTTGAAACCGGATTAGCCTCTAGATTGTACTTTAAAGAGGTCATTTTTTGAATTTCTCTATTTTTCAATTTTTTTGGGAGGAAAAAACTATCCAAAATTTGACAAAAACGACTCGGAAACCATCATTTTTTGATCTGAATTTTATGAAAATTTAAACATAGATAGAAAATCATATAAGAAAGATTTTGGCGTAAGAAAATTTTTGAAAATGTGAAAAAAAAATTTTGGACATTTTTCTAACGTTTTTTTTCTCATTTTTTTTTTATATTTTTAACTTCCTCCGTTCACAATCGTTTTATTGAAGAAATGATTTATCGTTTCTTTAAATTTAAATACACGCGTTAAGTGAAATGTAAATTATTAAAAAATGTAAATTACAGTCCGAGAAAGGGTCCGGACTCAGGCAAACATAATTTATGCCATTAATTTCCCTTCTTCTATTAATTATTTTTATTAGGATCGGATGCGTGTCATTTCTTTATTTTTGAGTCGATTCGCATAAAATTGAGCGCCACAATAGAATCCGTTTTCGTTATAAAAGTGATCGTTGGCCGCAGGGTGACTCCTTCGTTCTTTTTTTTTTTTTTATTTAGTGGGGGAAGAAAAATATGTGTGCCTTTTGTCCTTTGCGTACTTTATTTGTCAAAATTGAATAGCATAATCAGAATGACTGCTATCGACATGTTTTTTTTCATACTAAGGAATTAAGATGTTTATGAATATGTCGAAATAATATAATACTATACATGAATAGAAAATTAAAAACAAGTATTCTTTATACTTTTTTTCAGTGTTAATTTATTAATAATTAATAATAATTTTGTATATTATATTTATATAAAATTAAAAAAACAGGTCAATATGTCGTTTATATTTTTCAGCTAAGGCATGAAAGTCAAAATGATGCATAATTATTATGATAATATTCCAAAAAAATACATGATGATATACTTGTAGTTACTCAATTGATAGGATCATTTTCCTATCTTTTCAATCATTAACAAACCTATATAATATAATCTGTTCAACCGATAGAATTTGTATTTTATTGGCATTTACTGAATTGACTATTAACTGGATGGGATCTTCCTAAAATCTTGTCACACCAGATAATTAACTTGAAAGTTGGATTAAAAATAGAAAATGATTGCGGATTATTATGTATCCAAAACGATCAGTAGAAAATAAAAATACCTATAGATTTGTATTATAATTAATGGTGTAATTCAATTACTGTTTACAACTCGATTCTAAATGTTCTAAATGTGTTATACTATAATGATGAATTATTATTCACGGTTAACATTTTTTGGTTTTTATATGAGATGTAAACAGGAATTAGGTGTGGTCTGTATAAAATTTATAGATGAACCTTTTTCATCGATTTTTCAAATCAAGCAATAAAATGGTATATCATATCAGTCCAATAAATCGGTTGTCCCAATGCAATGGTATAATATTAAAAAAAAAATGCTGATCTACGTTATTGTGTTAATAAATACAAATTAGAAATTTTTGTTTCTTTGGTTTTAAATATCTATTTATAATATCATCGACGCATTATTGTTATCATATTATAATATGCACAAATACTGTACGTTATTCAATCGTGGCCCACGATGGTAACGATTGGTAAACTCGACGCGGAGACTGTTTGACTCGCGAATCAGATGAAGCCGCGCGATGGCATCGATATTATTATTATTATTATTATTATTATATTATACGGTTTACGTTATATTATTATTATCAAATCGATTGCGTATATGGTACGCGATAGCAGTCGTATTAGAGAACGTTCGCCTTATTATCCATATTTGTAAGCACGTGGCTTTTCCGACCGACCGCAAACTCGAGATTAAGAGACGGAGATAGAGAGAGAGAGAGAGAGAGGCTGTGGCACGCGCGTGTGGTCCCGCGAAAGGGCGAAATCGACGTCGAAGTCGATGATAATGACGACGACGACAGTGATGATGATGATAATAATAATTATTATAACTCCCGCGAGATCCGATCTATTCACGACCGCAAACCGTCTACGAAACGATCAATACGGTTCCATCGATCGACCGGTGTGCCCATCATAAGTACGAAACAACTAGCAACGAGGTCACTTCGCATTTGCGTAGATGTACAAATCACAGGTCACGGGAGGTTTGCAAAATTATAAAACGTCGACCGAGTTAGTAGACCGATTATTATTTAATGCGGGTTCACACGTGTCAGTGAAATGACCATTGTGACTGATTCATCAAAACTGAATAAATTATGAACGTTTTAACGCTTGTTTTAGTATGGCTGAAACATGAAAATTAGTCTTCAGTCAAGTAGTAGAAACTATTTCTACTTTTGGTCATTTCTTATGATCAGTATTGCGTCATGAAAGCCGACTGAAACACGTGAACACATTTCCGTTACAATTTTTATTATTATCAATCGTTTACCATAGGTATATTTTATTTTGAATATATTTAATATTATATTTATATAAGTAGTGGCAGTTATAAAAACCGAAACACACGAGACAATGCGTACTTTTCTGTGAATATAAAAAAAAAAACAAGTGTGTGCTGTGTACTAACACTATCACGTGTGAAATATCATACGATGACTATTCATTAGAAATGTATAGGTTTTTCATTGAACCGTGTTTTGATTTATTTAGTTTATTTTCGATTGTTTGACTATAAAATATATACATCGTATATATATATATATATATTAGTATTCTTTAATAATATACAATAAATAATAATAATAAACAATATAAAATATGCATTTATGTGTATATGTTCAGTAAAAAGGTTCGTCAATAAAAATGAATCAGTCATAATGATCATTTTAACTGACACGTGTGAACCCGCCTTAACATTATTATTACGTAGGTATCTTATGGTTTTTATTCAATACCTAATGACCGGGATTTAATACTTTATTTTAGATTCTGAACGAAGTGAAGAAGCTTATGTTTTTACAATGATGTTTATTTTTTATTTTTTTTTCTTCCTCTGTGAACACTTTTTCGTAAAGAAATACTTGTCCAAAAGTTTCGATCTGTAACTTAATAGACCCGAAATCGAACCCAAATGCTACTTTAAAGAAGTCATTTTTCAAATTTATCAATATTTTTTTTAAAAATGCGAAAAAACTGTAAAAACATTTACAAAAAACAACAAAATATGCAATTATCGCAATTTCCGTAATATTGAAAAATACTTTTTAACATAACCTCTAAAATAATGCAGCTAGGAACTTGAAATTTTCATCAACCACTAAAAATAGTTACGAAAACATTTCATAAAAATTTCAAAAAGATTTGATCAATTTTGAGTTATGTACAGCATTTTGAAAATTTCGGAAGTTTTTAATTTTTTGTTAGTTATTATGTAATAAAATTTTTGATTTTTGATAATAAGACTTGAAAATTTAATATGATCTCACTGACATATATGTCTAATTGACCTGAAAAAATCTCGAAAATCGTTAGTCAACTTTTTTTTTTATAACCGTTTGAAATTAGAATTTTGACGAAATTTGTTAGTGTTACTTAAAATTACACACTTTAACGTACATATAATAAAATTGGTTCGACCGATTGTTTTGAAATTTGGTGAAAAATTTCGCCTTTTAAATTTTCGAGCATTTATGAGCGAACATTTAACATTCGTATCGATAAACACGCAATTTGTGTGATATGTCCTTCAACCCCAAAATCATAAACCAGAGACAGGGCCTAGTAACACGTCTTGAAAGCCCACTTCCGATAATTATTTACATTTTCCAAAATTATTTTTAACTAGTACTACCAATGTAAAAGCGTGGTAAATGATGACGTGATTTAAAAAAAAAAAAATGTTTTTACTCAAGTTGGGGCCAGCCAATGCATCACTGAATCGCGGTATAAACTTCCGGTATTACCATCAGTCTTAAACTTTAGGGTGAGTAGGGGGGGAGGAGTGAAAATAGAGGCCGATAATGTTCCTTAGGTAGGTTTAGACAGTACAAGCGAGATGGAAAGTAATAAAGGGGTTCATTAACCGTAAGACCATCAAAGCCGTCTGCGGCGAATCGTTCGAAAGCCTTTTGCATGAATATACCACCACCCACGTTCGGTTCCTCCATACACACATATCTACATGCATTAATAGGTTACCGCACGCGGTTACTGTACAAACAGAATACGTTAATACGCGGTCGTAATATGTGTTCCTACTACACGCCGTGTTACGGGTAATGTGAATTATCGATGCCAAGGAGTACATCACAAACACAAAACTTTTTACGGATAGACCGGAAATGCTTTGCACCATGGGTATTTTTCACTCCTACAATTGGACTAGGGGAAAGTCATAAATTTTAATGAAATTATAATTTCTTAAAAATAATATTTATAATAATTAATTTAATAATAAAATTATTAATTTCTTCGATTAAACGATTCACAGAGATGCTAATACAAAATAATTTTACTTAAAAGTCACGAAGCATATTATTTGTACAAAAAATAAATTTTTTTCTAATCCAGTTTCATAGTTTCATATTCCACTATTAACTGAGAACATCAAATTTTGATGAAAAAGTGTCAGAAAAAATTCACCAAAAAAATATTTTCACATATTAACATTTTTTTTTTTTTTCATTCAAATATTTTTCACATTATTTATATTTAAATTTTAAATTTTCATAAAGTTTTATTTAAAAACATAAAAAAAAAATGTTTTTAAGGAATTTTTCCCAAATTTTGAAAAACTATTTAGAATTTCGAATAATGGCCTTTTTAATGTACTATCTAGAGCTGAATTCTGATTTCAAAAATTTTTGGTCGAAATTTGTATGTAGAAAAAAATGAACATTGTTATAGAAGCCATTAGCTTCTTGGCTTCACTTAGAATTTAAAATAGGCTAATAGACCGATTATCCTTAAATTTCATTACGAGGAACCTTAAGTTTGTATTGTATCCAAATATCCAAATGATAAAGAAAAACAAAAGGAACGAAGGGAAAGTTAACTATAGATTTTACGCGCAACAGACTTGTCATGATAATACCTACTCAACTTTCGTTCATATAGAAATTAACATTAATAGTAAATCTTCAGCGGCTTGCATCTGTAATAAAAAAGCAGTACCTACTACTCACCTCTCGTGAATTCATGACGATGGAATTCGACCTTACCGCGTGAGATACCACGGTATAAAAATTATAATGTTATAATATACAGAGCTCTTTGGCGTCGAAACCGTCATACCGGCACTGATATTATACCTAATCGCGTATACGCGCCCGTCGTCTATATTACCCGGTACGTTATAATATATCAGACGTATGAATAATATTCGTGGTTGAAGGTAACGCGCGTACATAGTAGTGTGCAGCTGCGGTTGGAAAAGACAATATTATTTATGTTTGATAATACGAATAATGAATAAATAAAAAATTCACCGCCAAAGAAGACCACCATCGAGGTTTCTCGACGTTAAGTCGCTCCCACTTGGCCGGTTGCGTTTGTATTTTGTGTACAAGATCAATTTTGTACGAGTAGCTTTATAATACGGATTGTACGTATACAACAGTGACTTAAACAATATTAACTAAAGGGATGTATTCACGTGAGCACGAACGCAACTAGGATATAAATTTGGGACACGAAATTTATCTGTTTGATTTGGCCCACTCCTTGAGGGTTTTATCCTTATATTCAATCAGTTTTTTAAGCTAAGGTGAAACTAAGTGAACCTTAGGTGCTCAGCTCACCTTGTCACCCCTAACCGTGCCAATTCACATAATAGTTTTTCAGCATAGAATAATTAGCGGTGTAGCTCGTGGAGGGTTTAGAGAGTGAACTTCCCCCTTCAAGAAATACATATGTGATTATAAAGTAAAAATGGCAAAATATGTGTTTTTATTTTTATGAAAACATTTTTTCATGTAGAAATACTAGTCCTAAAGTTTCGTGTAATGTGTTACAGTTGTTGAACTGATATTTAATGTTGTTAGTAATTAACTGAAGTTCCACTTAGAAACGTTTTATTGAATAAACGATTTATTTTTTCTTTAAAATTCAACACAACTACCAAGTACTCGACCAGAAGAGCAAAAAATGCCAATGGTGGGAAGTATACTGTAATTTTACGTTTTACACTAGGTTTTATTCGTTTTTTTTCTAATAAAATGACAAATTAATTTTAAAGTGTAATTTTAATTGTTTTTTTTTTTATAATTCAATCGAATTCAATAAATGACTTAAAATGAGTTGGAAAATGAAAAAAATATTCCAACTAAGGACTAGCCTATTCTACGCGCAGCTATTTATTCACACAGCGCAGGGTCTTAGGATGAATTCTTCAGCTTCCATTGGCGATGCTATTGTCAATGCCCGTTTTCGTCGAACATTATTGATCACGCGTCGTAATATTATTACAACGACTGAGATAATAGTATTTAAGATTTTTGCGAAACAACGAACGATAAACCTACGGGACTGACGATGACGAAACATTTAAATAAACACTACGTTTATAAAACACCGGATGATAATTATTATTATCATTCAGTGTGTGTACGCAAAACAGCTGCAATGCCTGCGCTTATTATAATACACGCCATAATAATCATGTCGATCTTTGTATTGCTAACGTCATGCCAGCGTGTCCATTCCAGGTACGACGACGGACGGATTTCGACATTTCTCTGGGAATGAAAACCGCACTAAACTCTGCGCGAATACACGTTACACGCGATAACGTGAAGATTCGTCGAACGTGTATGTTATTAATTTAATAATGCGTATCGTTTGCACGCTTTCAATATAATTTTAATATTATATTGAAATATTAAGTACCTATTATTAATAAAACGAGTATTTACTATTGATATCGACGGTTCGACGGACGAATTTCAAAACTGCGATCCTCCCCGTCGCGATGATTTGTAACATTACGCACACACGATAAAGTATACTCATCGTATTGATTTTCGGCTGAATACGTGACACGTAGACAATTACCGTTATTTCTCGCGTTCGACAACAAAATTACCGGTAAAACATAATAATTATTAGATACTGCAGGGGTAGTAATTATTACCATACCGCGTGTATTCACAATCATCTGTGTAGGCATGGCCTTTTGTGTAACGAAATTAAAATCGGGTGGCGGTCACTCGCTGCAGTTTACCCTTTGTCAACGGTGACGTGAGAAAATTTTGAAAATGTCAAAAAAAAAAAAAAATTAAACATTTTTTTAACACTTTTTTTTCGAATTAATTTTTTGTCCTTTTTTTTATTTATTAGATAAAAAAAAGTAAAGTATATAGTCAGTATAGACAAGAAAGCCGGACATACTTCGCACCACGGACATTCTTCGCTCTTTGGGTCAGATACTCTTGGTGGGTGTACAGAATTTTAAAGAAACGATAAATCATTTCTTCAATAAGATGATTCTGAACAATGCAAGTTAATTATATAAAGAACAACATAAGTCATCATTTTCAACACACCAATCAAGAGTATCTGATCCGAAGAGCAAAGAATACCCGTGGTGCGAAGTATATCCGGCTTTCTTGTTTATACTTTACTTTACGTTTTTTTATCTGATAAATAAATAAAAGAAAAAAAAAATTAATGAGAAAAATAGTGTTTGAAAAATATTTAGCTCAAATTATTTTTATTTATTATTTTTTTTTATGAAATCTATTTTTTTCGTGGCCCGACCTCATAAATGCTGGCCTTCTATAGGCCCTACCTAACGAAAAACTCTGGCACCACCACTGGGTACAATAAAATTGCAAAAAAGGCTCATATCTAATGAAAAGTTCCTATAGCACCCGTCGAGCTTTTTAACTCTGTACTTTAACGTGCCTAACCCATATGAGTCATAGTATTATAATCATATCAAATAGCGTTTATATCGAATAAGTTTGTATGATAATTTTTGAAAGTTAATTCCCATTATGATTTTCCATTCACATGACTACACACACATACACACACACACACACGTGCGCATACTCACATAATAGTATGTTACTTTACAAATTTCGTGATTTATTTATCTCTTTTAAGCGTCGTTGTATTTGGATAATATAAAAATTAAAAATAAGCATTAAAGTTTAGAAAAAACACCAAAACTCAATAGATCACATTTTTTAAATTGATGTTAATTAAATTAAATTATAATAATTAAATAAGTAATGATCAGTACCGTAGAAACCGTGGTGCGAGCGGTTCATTGCACCAGGGCCCCACTCCTCAAGTTCTTGTATGGGGCCCACACCTATTACTTAAAATTTCTCCAGATTTTTGGAAATCGCACAAGGATAATGCATTTGAGGAGAGAGGTATAAATCAGACAAATACCTAAACGCGTTTAGATATTATTTGTCTTCTTTCCAAATATGTTTATCCTAATTGTCCTAATGACCTAAAATACTTCAGTACCTATAAACAAAAATTTTGAAAAAAAAAAAAATGCTGATAAAGAATACAACCTGGAAATATGCAAAATAAAAATTTTAATTGGATTTAAATAGGTGTAATTCAGATTTGTATCTGATCTAGTAACTTTTTTTATTTGATTCTGTAAAAACATGAAAATTTTGAGAAATTTTTGAGAGTCCAACTGATATATTTTGCTTTTTTATAATATGTTTGAAGTAAATAATACTGTAAAATGAGGGGCCAACAGATTTAATTTGCACTGGGGCCCGTCTATTATAAGCTACGGCACTGGTAATGATTATTTATTCATATTCTGCTAATAAATAAACGAGTATTAACAAATTTTATTTTTTTAAGATTGAATAAAACTTCTAAAATATATTAAATGCTTACCTGAATAAATTTCATACATGTAATACATACGTCGTCGGTACACACTACACAACAACACACCCACACACATACATGGATAATCGGACGGCGCCGCAAGGTATATAGTCTTGGGCTGTAGTGGCGGTGACCGAGAGCTGTGCAAAATGACGATGATAATAATAATAATAATAATAATAATATATACCCGCAGTATAATATGTACATAATATATATATCACAGTGTTCGTATTGTTCTCGAAAACACGAACGTATATGCAAATCCGGCCGAATGCGTTTGGTCCGCACATTACAATATATTATTATAATGTGTGTGTGTTTGTATCACATATCCGGGAACACTATAGCGCAGACCGAGACGACTAAACATTCGTGAAGTCGGCACCACCTCATTATTCTATATATTTCAACTCGCCTTCGATTATACTGTTGATTTGTCGCTATGCTGCTTTGCAACTGTGATTTTCAAATCGCAACTCACCCCTTCACCGGGAAAACAATATTTAAGGTCGGCCTAGCTAACTTTCGCTATGTTTGCATTTTAGAGTCTGACTGGAGTGAAGAAGCTAGTAGTTTTAAAATTATGTTTATTGTTTTGTTTTCTAGAAACAATTTTTGTAATCGATAACATTTTTGAATCAGCACGTTTAACATAGGTATATTTTCAGTAAAGAATTTGAATGGCGTAATACTTTGACGAGAAATTATTAAACAACTTTCGAAAAACAAGGAAAAACTATAGAAAATTTGAGTAAAAAAGTATAATTTGCTATTTAATCAAATCAATTTTATAGTTTTTTAGTGGTGACTCTAAATCTAATAGTAATAGAAACTCGAAATTTCAATCCGTCATTAACAAAATTGTAGTATAGACTGTTTCGAGATAGTTTTAGAATTTTGAAATTATCTTTATTTTTTTTCCTATACGATATATTAATACTTAGAGTGATTAGATGATAATATAATTCAACATAACTTATATATATATATATATATATATTTTGTCTAATGGCCTTGAAAAATCTCAAAAGTCGTTTAATTTAAATTACAATTTTCATTTTATTTTACCAAACGGTTCTCTTTTATATGTGCATTTTGATGATTTAAATCTAAATTCAAATGAGTAGTATTTGATTTATTCTAATTTAAAAGTTATTTCATATTGAATATATTATGTATATTGGTATCTATGTACGTAAAGTAACTATATATCATCCTCAGTACTTCAATAAAAATATTTTGAAAACTACTCATCCGAATTTTGATTTTAGTTAATCAAAATTAAATGAAAAATTAGCTGAATAAAATCCCGCAGTGAACAAAGAGAATATTAATAAAGTGAATAAAGAGAATATTAATTTCTAGGACACATTTCTTTTTTTTTTCGCTAGGTTATAGATAGAAATCATTAGTTAGAGGCTCGGGTCAATTTAATTTGACTTCCTAGAAGAGGAAGGCAAAAAGAAATTAGCCTGTGGGCGTAAAAAATCTAATAATATGCCACTGAACACACACGTGCACATACACACGTCAATTCCAGAGTATGTAAATATTGTATCATATCGCGTGCACACGCAATGATATGTAATAGGTCTGTGAGCACGTAATTAAAACCCGACGAGGAAACGATCATATTAATATTCGTCTGTCTTCACTACTGTGCACAATCCTTGACGACGACAACGATGATATTACATTAAATTATAATAATTGCTACGTCCCAGTACTCGAGGACAATGGTTCTCAATTAGCATTATTCCACGGATATCTAGCTTAAACTTAAATTGAAAAAGGGACACCTTTTCTACGGATACGTATACGTTTCAGCTTTATTTAGACTTGGAAATCAAAAAATGAATTTTTTTCTTATGATTTATTTTAATTTTACACACCTTTTGGTAATAATATGAACAAACGTTTTCTCAAAAAATATTATAAAAATAACGGTTTTTGTCCTGTTAAACACAACCACGGACCCTCTAATATCGACCCACAAACCCCCTAATATCGACCCACGAACCACTGAGGTCCGCGAACCATCAGTTGAAAACCACTGCTCTAGGGTATAATTCACTGAGGTGAATGACCCGAAATGTATGTCATATATTATTTTGGCGAGAATTTGCTTTATCGTTGAAGAGCGAATTCTTTGAAAAAAAACTTTTGACAAATCGATAGTTAATCTTACAAAAAAATCGGTTCAAAAAAACACAGGAAAATTTTGGTTTTATTAAATATTACTCGATCAATAATTCAGAAATCGGCAACCAGTTGAACTAAAAATTATTCTTTGGCATATTTACAGTTTACATTTGAGAAAAGATTTTGACCTTATCGCTGGCAATTTACTGAGAATATCTAAAAAATTAAGGGGAGGGAGGTGTATTAAATTATATGCACAATAAATAGTGATACTTGAGTGAGCAACCCTAAAAAAAAGCATTTTCGAATTTTAAATTCTATTTTTCGTATTCTAAACCAGTTTCTTAATATTTGTGATCTGAAATTCTTGATCATCAAAAACCAGAATCTGAACCTTATTTTTTAAATTCTGAAAGGAATCTATAAAATTATTAAATTGTTAATCCCTAACATAAATTTTTTATTTATCTTATAATTAATACTACCGTATAAAATATTTATATTTTGTCAATACTTCGAGGCTACTATTACATATATTTTAATTGGCTGTTCAGAAACATTATTAAAAACACGTATGATAATATAATATGAAAATTCGAATGCATTTATATGTGTGTTGTGATGTTTGGTCTATAAGATTAAAACAGAAGTCTCTAATCTTTCATATTCTTTCATACCCCTTAAGAGATTTGTATAGACTCACAGAATAAAGAGGATAAAGTTATAATTTGGAAAGATAATACTGTTAATTGTATCCATATTATAATATTATGGATGCATGATTATTTGAGGGATTTTTACTGAATTATAATAACCGTAGACAATTTTTATTAAATATCGTTAAAGTTTGATTACACAACATAAAAATAATTATTGATGGGTTAAAGGCTAGAGAAGAAAGATTCAATCGTTTGGAAATACAATATTAGGCCGGTGACTTTAATTTTTATCTCGAAATTATTTTTAATCAAGTCGAGTTTCGCATACCTGCTAAAAATGACTAAAAGATATCTTCCTTCTAAAATATATAGAGAAATAAATTCAAAACATTTGTGCTATTATTGGTAAAGGCTTGGAAGGCCGGGGATGATCGAAGCCCTGTTTATCTTAACATTTTCATTAGGGCGTAAATTTTATATTGTCTTGGGGTTGGTAAATTTGTCTAAGGCGATAATTGCATCAATCTATGGATAATTTTCTAGAAAATACCGATTTTTAACCACACAATATTTGAGTAACACTGAGCACAAAAATTATAATACGTAATGTATGGTATGTGTATGTACATTGGTATGTGTATCGGACAGATCAGTGAAAACATGTACCTATGCACGCAAAATGGGTGGCTTTATCCCGCAACTACACCGTGTAATTTTATCTCAAATTGCGGTCGATACGTACGTGTTTACATTACCGTTATTGGCGCTGTATAATTTGTTTAAATTCAATATTATGATGTCGATGTTCTGATTTAAAAAACCGACATAACCGGATGTACATCATTAAATCGAAGAAAAACCACGGATCTTACACACCGAAAGTCAGCAACGCCACTGCGTTTTGCCGTTCACGCAGTAGGCTTTACGATAGTGGTGGACCTGACTTATAATGATTAAGAAATCGTAATCTACTTTGACTGATTCACCTTGATCACAGTCCTTAAAAATGTCTACCTCAATTTCACCAGGTTAAGTATTATCATTAAATGATCAAATTTTGTCGCAGATTAATTATTATGATTCTTACAATACGTAATTTATTAATACAAAAACTCCCAAACAAATTTTACTTTTATTTTTATTTTTTTGACACAATTCATAATATCTTTATTGATACTCGCAGGATATGATAAGAACACACCGATGTCAAAATACCAGCCGTTTTAGTTTTCAAAACTTTTGGAAAAGGTAAAGGTTTCATTAAAAGAAATCGAAAAATAAAACTAGAGTTTATCCCAGAGATGGCAAACCTATGTCACGACGAGTGTCACACGCACACAATTTCAGTGATACGTCAATTAAAATACTATTCTACTTATTTTTAACTCACTTTCTATGAAAAAATTGGAAAAAATTATGTATTTATATTAACGTGTAATAGTACATAATATGAGTTAAGTTTGAATTTAACAATGGATAAAATCCTATTTATATGTGTTTAATCGCTATAATTTAAGCTAGTAGCGAAAAAAAAAATAAAAATTTGTCGGCAAAATTGCTAACACACATGGAGAATAAAATCGAAATTAAATTTTTTATTTGACACGCGGGTACCAAAAAGTTCGCCATCCCTAGTTTATCCGGTCTCCAAAAACTCGGTTATTAGCCTTTTATTTGTGCGTCATAATGAAACTGAATAAAAAAATCATGTCAACCATAATTCACCGTTTGTTTATGTAAGTTATGGTATAATTGATGTTCCGGTTGATGGGGTTCCATAGATGTTTGTAAGCTGATCAAAAATGTTTGTGAAACACTAATCTAGTTATTGTCTTGTCTACTATAAGCGCATTACCTTAGCATTGGACGGATTCCAAATTTCAAGTTGGTAAGTTTTATAATTTTTTAGAAATAGAGATGAGTCAGTGAATCAGTGAGCGAGCTAGTAATTGGGATTTTATGTATAACACGGACTGGAAGTACAACATATTTCTAACCGTAACCGGCGTAACGACTATAGCCTCCCCTGCCGCTTTCCCCCCCCCACCCGATTTACCTAGCGTTCAAAACGGTGTTACAATATTTACACACATGTGTATGTATACATATCATTATTACTCTATTATATATACATAAACGTATGGGCTCGTGCTCGTATTGAAAAAAATAAAAGGATAATAATTGGTTCTATGACGCGCTGGACCACCTAGGTACAAAAAAAAAAAAAGTCATGGCACCGCCCGCACTGAACGTCCGATATTATATATTATTATTTATATACGTACGCGTCCTACATACCAGTCGTACCTGTATAAATCGCGAAGCATTATGTTGGGAAATATATTACGTAGGCACGTTACACACGCGTATATAATACGTATAGATATATCGTGTATATGTCTTGGGGGGGGGGTGGAGAGAGAGAGAGGAGAGGATTAACCTTATCGTGATTTCTCGAGTCTTCGTCGAACGTGATGCACACCCGTACAATAATAATAATAATAATAATAATAATGTATTATATATTTTGCCGCCAATGCAGTCGCGTACCTACCACCGCGTAACCACTGACCGCGCGTGGTATACCTATTATTATTATTACTAATCTGCAGCACACACACGACGACGACGATGACGTCCGTGAACCCTCACTGCCCCCCCCCCTCACTCAACACCGAGCCAGAACCTAATTTGACCGGTGTCCGGCACACACACACACACACACACACACGAAATCTCCCCTTCCGAAAATTTAGGAATATTTACAATTTTTTATATGCGGATAACTTCATAAGGGTGGAGGAAATTTTTGTTGAGTGCGACGCTAGGAATTATGATATTGATATTCACAAGCAGGTTTCCAAAATTACCTCATAAATTTGATTTCATGTTGTAAAATTATATTATATTATTTTAATTATTTGTTTACATGCAAACGTTTTTCAAAAATTTTAGGATTTTTCTTTTTTAAGTTAAATCAATAGTATATTTAATACATTTATTAAACAATAAATATAATAGTCAATAATAATGTTATTTCAAAATATCTGTTGTAATTCAAACAATAATCTTTTACCCCTAATTCGATTGATTTAGGAAAAATTCACTACCTAAATGGTGAGACTATAATAACTTTGATGATCAATTGACAATGATCGTTTTACCTGTCATCCCTTCAAATTATTAATGTTTTAAAATATTTTAGTTTTAAATATGAATGAAATGAAGCCCTCTCCCAAATTACTTTTTGTGTACACATCTGAACGGGCAAGGTAAGACAATTATTGTCTCGGGTTGGCAGTATTCAAAGAGTGACCTGTTCTGAAGGCAATATATTTTCAACATAAATTCGTAATCACAATTTCTAGTGAAATCCATATTAAAGCGAAAAAGTTACATTTTTTTTATATTTCCTTCAAAAATTAATAGAGAAATTCTAAACACTTGTGTCATTACTGGTAAAGATTCGGATGGCTCAGAATGATCGAAGCGTTGTTTACCTTAACATTTGTGTATAAGGGCGTACATTTTATGTTGTCTTGGGGTGGAAAATTTGTCTGAGGCAGAATTACATTAATCGGTGGGTAATTTTCCAGTAAAATACCGATTTTTATCCTCGTGATATTCGATTTTTAGTCTACGTATGCAAAACAAAGGAGTCGGGGTAGCCAGTTAACTATATTTAGGGCGTTTCGTTCCTACCCCAGTTCACTCAACGAATACTACGTCCCTGACCTAAAATCTCCGGATCCTGTTGCTGTACGTCATTCGAATTATTATCGTATTTAAGTTTTTTTTTTATATATACGTTTACTTAGTTTTATAATAATATGTTATTAAAACGTGGTTGAAAAAAAAAAGTAATTGATTTTCACGGTATAAAAATAAAGCGTTTCTACCTTTTTTTTCACTTTACCATCACCTGTCACCTCACCGGTCGGTAATTTTCACGTGCAGCTAGTCGTTATAACTACATACTGCCATCATGTTATATTCGGTTTTATATACTCACCGAATCGTTGTACTCGGCACACGCGTGCCTACACGTCGTTGACGTCAATCTCGCGGTGAACATTTTTTTTTAAATACAACCGAATCCGCGAGGAGTCTGACAGTAGAAAAAAAAAAAAACTTTGGGGGGTCCGCGCTCAAGTTAACATAACGTCGCGGCGCCCCTGTCGGCAGCGGAAGTCGTATATAAATATAATAATATTACGTAGTGTTTCGTGCACGCATGCGTAATAACCGGTACAATAATCGTATATCAGTTTGGCGTTATTTCTCTTCTTTTATCGTTTCGGTTCGTATTTCAAACGAAGTGCGTGTAAAAAAAAAAAAAAGAGAAAACAATAATATTATTACAAAAAAATGTTAATACAATCGAACGTTTCACTTGTACGATACAGGCATGTTTAGGATCGACGTCTAACAGTAACACCAAGGAGGGGTGGCGGAGACAAGAAATAATTTTATTAAACCTTGGTGTACGGACTATTTTTTAAAATTATAAAACCTAAACGAGTGTAATATTAACAGATAGATGTGTTGAACATCCCCCTTTCAGCCTTATTTTGGCGAAAAATATTTTTATTTTGATTTCGAAACAAATGTGTCGCTTAATGTTTTATTTCTGCATTTAAAAATAATTTATATAATATAATATAATAATATACGTATAAATATTTATCCTGCCTTCGTTGAGAAAGTTAAGTCATTCTCTTAAATGACGTAAATATATATAATACTACTATACCAAGAAACAATATTATACTTAATAACGTTGTTTGGGCTTTTGAGATAGGTAGCAAAACTTTATACCTATTTCAATCGTTATACCAGAGTTGGAGTCTAAAACACTTAAATTCATGACTATAAGTACTAACGAAGCGTTAACATGGGCACATAAAAGATTTAAAAGAAACATTCAGAATTTTTATTTTGGTATTTGTATATTTAACAATAAAGAAAGAAAATAAAATACTAATCATGAAAAAGTTAATACTTGAATCAATATCATGACTATCAATGCGTTTCGGATAGTGTATATCAATTAAGAGAAACAGTCAAAATATAACGGAGTTTTTTAATTACCAATACAATTACGTGCGAGCCATAAGGTGTTTTTAATATAATAATTAAGTATTAGGAATTATTTAGAACAAAATATACATAATTTTTATTTTTTTTTATAACAAATTAAATTTGAATTACTTTTTTATAAAAAGCTGAAAACATTGGGGAAGGGGAAGAAAATCAACTGAAAATTCATGCAGGAGAAATTATTTTCTATTATTCTATCAAAAGTGGTACGGGGGGATGCCTATAATTTAATTATTGCTGTTACGCAATGGTAATTAGAATTTTATGAAATACGTAATTACAGGCGTTGGATCATCGAATATGACAAATAAGTAAGAAGCAGGGCTCGGGACTTATAGCACTTAAAATCATTAAAATAAGCGCTTAAAAAAGTCATTATAAGCACTCAAATAAGCATTTAAAAAACTTAAATTTAAACAAATATTTATTATAAAAAAAAAAACAATAAAATAAAAAATAAATCTTTATCTTTATATTATAAAAAAAATTAAACTTCATTTTCGTGACTGAGGATTTTATGAAATTTCTGAAAAATAAAATGTAAACGATATTTAATAATAGTTTGAAAAAAAAAATTAAATTTTGCCTTCATTATTGCATAGAATGACCAAATGTTGCACGACGAATGCAAACGACATTCGACTACTAAACTTTGAAATCAAAACATTATTTGTATTTATCACGCCTGTAAAACCACAACGGTTAAATAATATTATTTACCGAGAAATTAGAGACCTACTGATAAACATGAACTCAATTATATTAATTTGTTTCCCCGAAATCTAGTTCTATTTTAAGCGTTGGAATGTTTTTGTTAACCCTGCAACAATGCCGCTGACGATTATGCGAGAACGTAGATAAGTTAAGAATTATTTTTAATTTTAATTCTATCAAAAACAACTTTGCGGGAGAAAATCATAAAAAAGTAGAAAACTGGTCAAAAAAGCAATAATTATCAGAAAAACTTGAAATAAGCATTTTTTTGAAAAATCGCTGAAAAAAGGAAAAAAAAAAAGCACTTTCAAAATTCATAACCGAACGTGTTGTAACATGACATACACTTCTATAGCACTCTGCTACATTTTAAGTCAATCCATAAAAATAAGCAAATGCTTTAAGTCCCGAGCCCTGGTAATAAGACATTGTAACTATTCGTTCCAGTGTTGATATCTTCCAAAATTGGCTAAAACTTAAATTGTTTAATATTTGAACGGGGACTGAGTCCTGAATCCACTCCAAAAAAAATAAAATTCATGAGCATATATGTCTTGCGCGATTAACTCACAGGAGTGTGTGAAATGCGTGTGGATTTTATTTCACGCAAAAACGAGTAAGTGCGTAATGTGTTTTTTTTTTTTTTTTTTTTTTTTTTTTTAAACGACCAAAACGGCGGTTACATAAAAAATGCGGAGATAAAAATTTTTTTGACGAGACTCGGACCCCTGTGGTTTGAAGTCCGGTCCCATTACTAAATTACGCTTAATAAACGTCTTGCGCGTGAATTATTTACGATGTTCTTCGACGCTTCTTATTGTTCGCGATTACACACACGTGATATATGTTAAGTGTGCGGTGAAATTCTTGTCAGCCGGAAACATTATTTTGACAGACTTGCGAACGTGTAATAACATCGCGGAGTTAAACCCACCGAACGAGTCACAGGCATGACTGCCGCCGCTACTTCCTGTGAACATAAACTACAGTTTATTGTGTATTGTACTGGACGACGGGCAACTCGAAAATACTATAGAGGGCAAATATTCAGAAATTCAATATCAAGTCACAAGAACACACGTCAAATAGATATTTTAGATTCTGAACGAAGTGAAGAAGCTATAGTGTTTTTACAATGATGTTTATTTATTATTTTTTTATTTTTTTCTGTAAACACTTTTTCGTATAGAAATTCTTGTTCAAAAGTTTCGATCAGTAACTTTTTGAAACCGGATTTACCTTTAGATTGTACTTAAAAAGGTCATGTTTTGAATTTCTCAATTCTTCAATTTTTTTTTTGAAAAAACTACCCAAAATTTGACAAAAACGATTCGAAAACCATCATTTTTTGATCCGAACTATATGAAAATTTGAACATAGGTAGACATCAATATGAGAAATATTTTGGCGCAAAAAAATTTTGAAAATTCGAAAAAAAAATTTTGGACATTTTTCTAACATTTTTTTTTCTCCTTTATTTTTTATATTATTAACTTCTTTCGTTCAGAATCGTTTTATTGAAGAAATGATTTCTTTAAAATTCAATACACCCGTCAAGAAAATCCCACCCGTCGTGCGAAGAACACCCATCGTGCGAAATGTGTCCGGCTTTTTATTCTTATAAATAGTATCGTGATTTAAAAACAAAACCGTGGTGAAACAGACTTCGTATGGCACTGAATATTGGACTATGAATAAGAAAATAGAGCACACGATGAATGTAGAAGATTGGAGATTGTTTAAATGAATGAGTTCAGTCACTCTTTATTTTTTTGGATAGAATAAGAGATCGGGATGACGTTTAATTTTTTTTTTTTTAAAGAGATGCCAAATTCAAGTTAGGCGAAATGTATTTTTAGTCTGTCATTTTTAAATACTTCCAATTTTTTTTTATTATATTTAGGACCTCACCATTCAGAGATAGTATTCTTGGTAAAATATGGACTAATTATTCATTGTAATTTAGCATTCAGCATAAGTGAATCATAATAATGTTTATCTGTATCTATTAGGCGTAAAACGTCTAGTCTACACAGTACAATTTCAAGACTACATCCTAATTGGTTCCCATATAGGCAGTAAATGGTTATGAGAATTAGTGTTGAAGGAAAGACGGGAAGAAAGGAAAAATATTGAGAATTTTGAAAAATAACCTCTTTAAAGTACCGTATATAGAGTCGAATGCTGCTCCAAAAAGTTGCTTACAACACTTTTAGGTAAAAAAAAAAAAAAAAAAAAAGAGATTATTTTAATAATACTAGCTTTTTCACTCCACATAGAATCTAAAATATATGTAGTTTCGTATTGTCTTCGAATGTTTGCAATTGGAGAAGTTTTCATACGACCATTTTATTAGAATGCGCAGGATATGGTACTGCGGTCAGAATGAATGTCAACAAAATATATCTAACTTGAGGGCATTTGGTATGAAAAAAATCCTTAGAATGAGCCGGGACACGCTGTAGGTATACATTCGGCGATATTACGACGTAAATTCGTATCCGTCAACGTGTGTAGGCTTTGATGTACAGGAGAGTGGTCGGTGGTATCCGCTTGGAGAAAAACAAATACGAAACGCGCGCGTATCTCAGCCGTACATCTCTGCTCGGCGTTTTCGGACTCGCCCACGTGGGTTTTTTTTTTTTTATTAATCACGATCGCGCAGTAGTGTGGTGTAATAATTATCGTCGAACGATAATATAATATTAAAACGAGCGCGCGGACGGCTACGTCGACGGCGGGCGTAAAAGTATTTATATTTTTTTACGTTTTCTGAGTGCCCCTCTCCCTCTCTCTCTGGTCTCTCGTTTTCCGTTCGTGTTATGAATGGCTTGGCGTTTCGTGGTACCTACAGCACTTGTGTGTACCTTCTAATATTAATAACACGATACACGTGAAAATGACGTGCACGTCGAGAGATTTATTTATGCAGCACCACCGGTCGTGTTTCTGGCTAAGTAAATAATAATGAAAAAAAAAAAAAATGTACGTCATGACAGCTGGCGTGTATATTATCTCGAAGTAGGAGTTTCCCGTTTAAACCGAGTACATTCATATATATTCTGGTGATCGGAGAGGACGTCGCACCTGCAATTTTGTTGTCTTCGTCCAGCTAATGAACAAAATTAACGCTACACACAACATCAATAAATTGTTACGTTTAGTTTGATTTTATAGCTTTAATACTTATTAGGAAAATTATGGAGAGGAACATTTCAGAGGAAATCTGGAATCACTTTTGTAAAATATTGTTCGGTAGTTTAAAAAATACAAAATTTGAAACCTTATTACGTCTTTGTTGGATAATATTTTACTAAAAAAACATTATGATATACTCTCAAAAATGTTCTTCTCTTCAATTTTGATAATAAGTGTTAAAGCTTTAAAATCAACCTTAAACGGTGCAGATGTTCTGCGTAGCTTAATTTTGGTATATTGTTCATTAGTTGTACAGAGACTACAAAAGCACGAGTGACGTGCCTACGTCCTCTTAATTCACACGATATCTAATGATCCACCGAATCGATTATTATTTATAGTTACATACTATATTTTGTAGTGAATTTGAAACTATGAATTGCTGTCATTCATTTAAAATTTAACCAATTAAAAAAATAAAAATATTTCATATTCGGACGTCATTTAAGGGTGTGAGGAGTATGCATTTCTTCTATTCTTGTCTTTTAAATAGTTGTGCCCAATTCGAATGTATTTTGTAACATATGGCATTTACGAAGCAATACTATTTTATTATAGATTAATCGGATTGGAGAAAATGCATACCATTCTTTATACTTGGTAAATTATTAGGTAAGCATCAGTTCGACTGTAGTTACACCTTGAGAGAAAATTTTGGTTAAAATTATTACTAAATTGATACTTTTGAAGTGTAAAATTAATTATTTGAGAGTATAAGTATATTCTTTCAGCGAGGACGTATTTATAGTTTGCCTGATGCAAGCTGTAAAATGATGTAAGTAGTTGCGCAAGGGAACATAGCGAGAAAAGCGATTTGGTATTTTATGGCATGGGCTTACACGTTATAAGTAAAAAATTATTCGACTGGTCATTATTTTGCCCTACCTTGGAACATATTTAAAAAAAAAAAGGACCTGATCTCATAACACTATGGATAAGTTAGTGTATAAAATTGTAAAATAAATAATTCCGAATAAATAAAAAATGTTGTATTGTACACGATTAACAGTGGGGTGCATAGAATTTAAAAACGAGGAACTCCCAAATCTCCCTAAAAACGCCATTGACGACGATATTATAGTTATTTGTAAATAATTTATATCCGTTCCGTAGGCTGCTACGCGCAATACAGAATTAAACATAATTTTTAAGCGAAAACGAAACGGAAAAACTCGCCACAACAATATTATTGGCATTGGGGAAAAAAAAAGAAAAGGAAAAAAACAAGAAAAGATGAAACCAGCGTTCGCGTCTGCGGACATTCGATATACCATTATGGTGTACGGCAGTGGTGGCCAAACTTTTTTTACCGCGGGCCATAAAAAAAAAAAAAAAAATATTTGCCGGGCCTGAAATTTGTAATTTTTCTTTAAACTTTAAAATCATTAGAATTTTAGGTACTTGTATAATATAATTAGATATTTAGTGACGTTTTTATTGTACTTATTC